>PVKU01010519.1:0-51497 GCA_004027475.1 Anoura caudifer | reverse complement strand
TGTGTGTGTGTGTGTGTGTGTGTGTGTGTGTGTGTGTGTGTGTGTGATTATGTGTCAAAATGTATTTAAGGTGTAGCTCAAGACAATCCTTCTTCCAGTGTGACCCAGAGATGCCAAAAGGTTGGACACCCCTGTAGTACCTTGTAATTTCAATAATTTTAAACGTTTCTGAAATTAAAAATAATAAAAAATGGAATTTGGGCAAGAATTGAAAAATATACCTTACTGAAGACTGTTTAGATTTTGGATGAAAAGAGTCTGTTGTAGCCACTCCATATAAGTGTTTTGCAAGACAATTAGTAGCTTGCTACTGGGCATAAAAAATAGATTGCTTCTAACATAAAATGACCTCAGAAAGCCCTGAGAACAGAAAAACCCATTATGTAAAACATCAAAGAAATATTTGAATGAAGTGTCAGCAGTTCAAGATGCAAGATCATGTGACAGAAAAAGTTAGGAGGAGTCAATTCCCTTTGTGAAAAGCCTGCTTCAGTTCCTTTGGGGCCAGTGATAGACACCCCAAGACCTCCCTGCTTATATTCTTGCATGATTTGAACTACGTGTCCCCTTGAAACCAAGGATAAACAGGCAGTTTGCTTTACTGGTGAGAGTCTCTAGAAATAAGGTCATGCGATGGTTTGGACCTCAGTGAAAACAAGCCCTGCAGTAGGTCAAATCCAGGTGAAGGACAGTGGGAGAACATTTATACCATAAATAGAGCTGAGTGCTCAGTATTGAGCAGTGTGAGAGGATTTAGATATATATCCTCAGAAAAAAAAATAAAAATAATTTTACAGATTCTTGGACTAGATATAATAGTTTTGAGATGCAGTCAAGCAAATAGACCCTAGATGATATTGGGTATTAATTTATAGAAGTTCTTGTGAAATTATAGAGGAAGTAGTAAGACCCAGTAGTTGGCACAGAAGGAGACTGGAATCTTAAGGCAGATGACTAGGGCAGATCCTTAGTACCAGATACCTGGGTTAACGAAATAAACTGACAGTGGTATCAGGCAATCCAAAGGTTTACCAAATTATGAAGAATCCCTTTTATATTCAATGATCCATGACATTGAAAGATTGTGCATATTATCATCAGGAAAGTAAGTGCCTAATGACAGTTCAAGGAGAATTTCTTGAGGTTAAAAACTTGCATATGATAAGTGGATTATGTTGGAATTCACTGCCCAATACACAATTTCATGGGACAACTATGGTGGTTACTATTAAAAAGATTTATATAAGAATTTACACTCATCATTAGGTAGCTGGTGAATGACGTGGATAGGGTTAAGAGTATATTGATTCCTTTGTAATGCATTGCTCTCTCTGTTAGCAGTCTCTTTGTCCATTGTTTAATTAGCAAATACTTATGAATCTCAGGTCATAATTAACAAATTGCTGCTCCCTAAATATGTCATATTTGTTCTTACCTCCAGGCCTATCTCAATGGTATATCCTAGAAAGACCCTGATCTTTTTGCCTCACCATCTAGTAAGCATTTTTCAAATTAACTTCTCGTGGAAACTATGCTTATCCTTGAATTTGAGTTGGGTGCTCTTTCTATTAGCTTCTCTATAACTATGATCAATTCTAGTCCAAATCCCCATTTACTTGCTCATCTTGACTTTAGACCAGAGTGCTTCACAGTGTAATTCACAGAGCACTGCATCAACATCACATGGGAAGTAATTTAAAAAATGTGTGTCCCTGGATCTTATCCTAGGTTCATTATATCAGAAGCGCTGAAGCCTGGGACTTGCTCTGGTGACGCTTATGAACACTAATATTTGAAAAACCTGTGCTCTATTTTATACTGTCTTAGATAGCTTATGTGCTAAGTCTTCTGACATAAAGTTTAATAAGATTATAGAACTTCAGCTCTGCTTCTGAGTCCAATTAGTTTCCTACTTGATCATGTCTCTCAGCATGAGTAATTTATAACCCCTTTAATAGGAATACTAATAATAACAACAATAATAAAATAGTATAGACCACAACATTTGTTAGAATTATGTGTATTATTTGCTTTTTTAAGTACAAATCTAGATACAAAGTTATTGTGATTTAAAAATACACATTACTATAAATCAAAGAATATTTAATAATTATATACAAACAAGAGTGGAAAAATTAAAATTAGCAATATTAATTTAGTGGCATAGTCCCACTTTGCTAACATTAAATTACTGCATTCAATATAAATCTGATATAATTGGCAGTTGTGACACAGCTTCTTTTGAATTTAACATGATTAACACTGTGCCTTCCTCAATTTAAAAAATCTGAAACATCAGAAAATTGTCTTTTGACCACAATATATCTTTACTCATTTATTTGCAAATAGAAATTAGTTTGTTAAAACCTTATTCTTGTTAAGGTTTTACGAAGACATAGTCATGTGACTGGAGGCCAGGGTGTCCCCGTCAGCTGCGCGATGCAAAGGGACAGGTGTGCACGGGCTGAGAAGGGCCTGGTGTCCCACATCGTAGCCCTAGACCTGTAAGGCAGGAAGAATTGGGTCTCCCCCGCACCCCAGCACTGGCTCCCTGGCAGTCAAGGGGGGAAAAAGGCAAAGCACAGCATGGGGGAGCGGGGCAGCTAGAACTGAGTGTGCATAAAGCTCAGGCCCTGCCTCCTGTAGTTTAATTGTGCTACCAACCTACCATCCTGTGCTGCTCCTTCTAGGGAAGAGCCTCAGGAAGGAGGCTGCAATGGTCTGGTCTGGCCTTGAGCTGGTGAGAATGTAGGACTGTGGGTAGGAGATGAAGGGACCCCACCAAAAGAAAGACACAGAAGGCCATGAGAGTGTAGGAGAGGTTGCAGAACCCGGCAGGGCAGGTGCAACGGTGACCTCATCAGGGTCACTCTGAACAGGCGCAAACCACTTCTGGGGACACTGCCCACTGTTCCAGAGCTCCAAGGTCACTTTGGAGGAGTTTTTCCAAATCTTAATACAGGTCAGTGGGGTGAGGCAGTAATGGGAGCCAGGATGGCAGGGGACCCTTGCAGGGCTACAGTTTTCCACTGACTCCAGTCCCAGCCGCTATGCTAGTGGGATTTGCAAGTGTAGCATGCTCAGTAATCATCCCACCACTGTAAACAGTCCCCCCAGCACAGGGGTGCATCCACAATTCTCTCTCCCAGACCCATTGGGCTCACCCACTGGATCCAAGAGCCCAGGTTCTAGAGCATCAAGCTGAAGTTAAAGAGAAGAACACATCCAGGTGGGACTCCCAGCTTGTGTTGGTCACTATATATTACATATTATATATAATATTATGTGTGTGTGTGTGTGTGTGTGTGTGTGTGTGTGTATGTGTGTGTATGGAGAGAGAGAGAGAAAGAGAGAGATCGATCTCACACATGTTTGACCTGGCACAGGGGACTCAGAATCTCTCCTGATAAAATTTTCAAACAGAAATGCAAATGAAAGTATTAAACGTATATGGAAGTACTTGTTCACAAAAGAATATTCCAGGTGATGTAAAAACTCATTTAAAGGACTTTTCTAATCCAAATGGAATGACAAGGAAACAACACAGAACTGGGAAAAAGACATATTTAATATATATTTAACATACATTAAATATATATTAAAATATATGTAGATCCATTATTTATATATTTAAATATATAAAACAATGGTCTCAGATTCAGATATTGGGCATAAGGCAGTGCCAAACAGTGAATCCTGAGGAAGGGAGAATAAACAAAGTGAACCCCAACTAGTGTCCCCACTAACTGCCTAAGAGACTTTTCTGGAAGTAGTGGAGACAAGTGGAACCCAGGCAGAACCTGCCTGTCACCCCCAGTTGAGCAGATGAAATCGATAGTCTGTAGAGACCAAGGCAGCAGTATTTAGCACAAATAAAGAGAGCTTCAGAGATCAGCAGAAAATCCCCTCAAGGATGGGATGTAGCTGAATACTGATGAACCCGTTTTTGAGGGAAGTACCTGAGGTTAGGAAAAGAACCACCTGAAACATGTTTGGAGAAATGTTTCCAGAGATCAAACCAAGTATCAGGTAGTTTGTATTCCAGCAGCCACGGTGGGGAGATGTTGTAAACCATGTAGGATCGAGTGGCATACTCAAAAAGGTATTACCTCTGTAGTGAGATTAAATTAGTCCAAGACTCATCCTACATAAGATTCGAAGTATTTTCAAGTAACCTAACTAGGTCTAAAATAAGAATATTTTAGACATGTAAAAATACTAAATCCACAAGGTAAAATTCATTGTGTATGCCGTTCCCTCAAAATTTACCAGGCAAGCAAAGAACAATGAAAGTATGATCCAAAAAGGCCATAAATAACATCAATGTAAACTAAACCATATGCTGAATACCATATGTGTGTATATATGTATGTGTGTGTATGCCACCAAACCATATCTATGATGCTGTTACATTTAATTTTTTATGTAACTTATTACCATAGTCAAGTTTCAGATGTTAGATCTGTGTTAAAAATCTACCATTTAAAAATATTATTTATTGTAATGTGTTTTGGAAATTTTTATAGGTTTATTTGCTATTGAGATTTTAGTTTCCTTTTTTTTTTTTAAGATTTTATTTACTTTTAGACAGAGGGGAAAAGAGGAAGAAAGAGAGGGAGAGAAACATTAATGTGTGGTTGCCTCTTGTGCACCCCCTACAGGGGACCTGGCCTACAACCCAGGCATGTGCCCTGACTGAGAATCAAACCTGCAACTCTTTGGTTCTCAGGCCAGTGCTCAATCCACTGGGTCACACCGGCCAGAGTGAAATTTTAGTTTTCTATTTATACCTGATGCATATAACTTTTAGTTATTGTTATTTCATGGGTGTGCCTTTGTTGACTATATACTTAAGAAATAATAGTGATAACTGAGGTTTTACTTTTTAAATTTAACTTATTACAACCCCTTTGGAAATGGCAAATTATTGTTTTCATTTTCCCAGTCTTGTACTTCTCTTCTGTTACATGCTAATGAATGGTCCACTTAAACTATGGATTGCTCTTTCCTGAAATCTACCTGTATCACTGTTGCATCTCTGTTTACTATTCCATCGTAATTTGCTCCTCATTTATTTCATTTTATAACTCACAAAGCTAAAAATAATAAACACCCTGTAATAGGCAATATAAAAGGTACATATTTAATATGATATTGTTTTTATGAGCATTTTATTTAAAACATAAATGAATTTAAAATACAGATGTTTACAGAGGAACAAAAATTTTTAAAAGAGGACTAAGCGATGAAAATAAAATATTCCAAGATTTACCACTGGTGATAAAAAGCAAACTAACAATATTTCTCTATTTAAACGTATTTCCTAATATATTCTCAATTATATCGAGGTTTGTAGGGTACACTAATTCCACTTACTTTTATGTCCTTCCTCCATGACTTTTGTTTTCCTCTGAATCATTGAGTTTCTCCTATCCTTCAAATTTTGTTTCAGTTGGCTGAGTTTAGGTCCTGTTGATTGCCACCAAAGAAATCTTGACCCACACAGTTTTTAGGCCATCAACACTCAATAATTAATTTACATATTATCTGCTATGCATTTTGATAATTTCTGTTTAATAAAATACATAGAGCATAAATTTAAGGAATGTAAGACATTATAGAGATTTGAAGTACGAATTTGTATAACTGGCATTTCAATAATACTATTTTAGACAAAATCCAAAACATGTTTGACAAAATTCCTAAACCAGTGTTCATAATGAATGTCTATGAACACAAGGTTTGTATTGAAAATGTGGACATATACTAATATTATATTCAACAACTTACTTTTTAACTTATTTATCAAAGAAAAATTAAGATGGGGAAAATAAGCATTGCTAAATTATATCTTTTTAGATATAAAATGTTCCTGGATTATATGACTTTTTTCCCTAAACTATCAGAGTTCCATAATTTAGGTCCTATTATTGTTTTATAAATCATTAATTATTCTAAGAAACATTAATATCCTCAATTACTACATGGTTGAAATATGTATGAAGCCAGATTTTGTCAAATTAAGAAAGAAAATGTACAGTTAGCTCTGGGTAGCTTAAATTGTTTGGGTGATAATTCAATAATCAGCTTCATAACATCCAAAATAAAATATTCACTCTTCCTTAAAAGGCTAGAAACTGGATATTTCAACAGTTTGGATTTTTTTAAGCTCTCACACCAAAATTGGGTTGATGCTAACTAAATTCACAAGAGATTGATAAATAAATCAGATTTCCAATATATTAATTTATTCCAGTGGTCACATTTCTAGCTAGGGCAGCTAACTCCCTGGTATTTGAATTATATAAGAAAATTAATCATTGATCAAAAGAATGCCTGATGACCACCAAATGAAAGAATAGAGAAGCAGATAACCTCAAGAGATATTTCATCTATTTCAAGAAGATGCCTAATAAATTATTCCTACCCCACAAAGCAGAGAACACTATCAAGAGACCAAATTGCTCATATCCCCCAAATTATCTCTTATCTCTGAACAGTGATGAATCCATACTGCTCAATTTTGCTTTGCTGAAATTTGTTTTTTTAGTCTATCCTTACCTCTACTGACAATTTCATTCCTTTAATATGTTATCACCATTGAGCATGCTGCATATATTGAGTTGTTTAACATAAAAAGGACACATAAAATCTTTTTCTGCTTTTTAAAAATGATTAACTATTGGAGGTTTACCTGAAACTTATATTAAGAATAATTTCATTCTTTCCAAGTAAACCATTTTATCTTTTTTCAACCTTAAAGCTACCATTTCATCTCACACATGAAAATTGGTAATCTACTCATGATCTATGTTACCATTCATAGGATAAAGCTACCATTATCCTTCTGGACATATAGACCAAAAATGTAAGATATTATATTTAAAAGGATCTCTGCTTCTCTCTCTTATTAATAAGATATAATAATATATCTTATTATTTAGTCATCAGTTCTTTCTGAACAATATTTTGTGTTCTGTCTTTTTCAGTCCACTTCTCACTGCCTTAGTTCAGAAATGTTTCATATTTTTCCTTGGCCATAATATAATTAATTGATTAATCATTTATTTCTTTATCATTTCAGTTATTAAATAGATATTTACTGAACTCCTACTGTGTGCCAGTTACTGGTCCAGCTGTTGAGGGTATAGCAGTAGAATGAAGGACATGAAGAAACCTGCTTTTGTTGGGTTACCACCTAGTGGAAGAACAAAATAAGCTACAAATGGTAAGTAAATAAACATAACTTTTTGCTATAAATACTAAGAAAAAATAAAGTAGCATTATAGGTAAGAACCAGGGGAGGGGGGGAGAAGTACTGTGATATTTCAGATGGGTAATCAGTGAAGACCTTTCTGAAGAAGTGAAATTTAAACAGAGACCTGAGTGATGTGAAGGACTGGAGGGATGGGGATGTATGTGTGAATGAATACTTTAAAAAATATTTATTTATTTTTAGGGAGAGAGGAAGGGAAGGAGAAAGAGAGGGAAAGAAACATCAATGTGTGGTTGCCTCTCATGCACCCCCTACGGGGGACCTGGCCTACAACCCAGGCATGGGAATCAAACCTACAACCCTTTGATTCACAAACCAGCACTCTATCCACTGAGCCACACCAGCCAGGGCTGTGAATGTATAATCTTAAACGGTAAAACCTTGGGAAGTTTGAAAAATATTTCTTTCTTTGTTTAAAATTTTTATACTTTCTATTGTTGTTCAAGTACAGTTGTCTCCATTTTCCTCCTACCAATTCCCCCAATCCCAGCCATCTCCACCTCCCTCCCTCGATTAGACCCACCTTTGCCTTTGTTCTTGTGTTCCTATACATGTTCCTTGACAACCATCCCCCTTTCCCCCCCATTATCCCTTCCCCACCTCCCCTCTAGTTACCGCCAGTTTGCTCTTTATTTCAATGTCTCTGGTTATATTTTGCTTGCTTGTTTGTTTTATTGATAGGTTCCACTTATAGGTGAGATCATATGGTATTTGCCTTTTGCTGACTGGCTGATTTCATGTAGCATAATGCTCTCTAGTTCCATCCATGCTGTTGCAAAGGGTAGGAGCTCCTTCTTTCTTTCTGTTGCATAGAATTTCATTTTGTAAATGTACCACAATTTTTTGATCTATTCATTTACTGATGGGCATTTAGGTTTCTTCCAGCACTTGGCTATTGTAAATTGTGTTGCTATGAACATTGGGGTGCATAGGTTCTTTTGAATTGGTGTTTCAGCATTCTCAGGGTATAGTCCTGACAATGGAATTGCTGGATCAAAAGGTAGTTCCATTTTTAGTTTTGTGAGGAAATTCCGTACTGTTTTCCACAGTGTCTGCACCAGTCTGCATTCCCACCAACAGTGCACCAGGGTTCCCTTTTCTCCACAACCTCACCAGCACTTGTGGTTTGTTGATTTGTTTATGATGGCCACTCTGACCAGAGTGAGGTGGTATCTCATTGTGGTTTTAATTTGTATCTCTCTGATGGCTAGTGATGCTGAGCATCCTTTCATATGGCTCTGGGCCCCCTCTATGTCCTCCTTGGAGGAGTGTCTGTTCAGGTCCTTTGTGCATATTTTAATTGGATTGTTTGTCTTCCCAGTGTGGAGTCATGTGAGTTCTTTATATATTTTTGAGATACAAACTGTTGTCTGAGGCATCATTGACAAATGTATTTTCCCATATGATTGGTTCCTTTTCATTTTTCTATGTTTTCTTTAGCTGTGCAGAAGCTTTTTATTTAAAAAAATGCAAAAACAAAAACAAAAACAAAGACAGTGTTACTGAAGTGGATTACAAGAGGGAGAAAATGTTGGAAATGAGGCTCAGTAGAGGCTGACTTGGGCCTTGCTGGTTGTGGTATGCATTTGGATTTTATTCTGTAGTCATGAGGAATCACTGGAGTGCTGTGAGCAGTGAAAGAATACATCTGATTTACAGTTTCAAATGTTATTTCCAACTGCTCTTCCCAGGATACCATTTTCAAAAAGCAAAAATGGAAGAGAGCTGATTGGATTTAGGATAACTTTTGGAGGTATAGCCAATAGGACTTGCTGATGAAATGGAATGTAAAATAATTATAAAGAGGGCACTGATGTTTTCAGTTTCAGAAACTGATAAATTTTATTACCATTTATTTAGGTAAGAAAGATTGAAGGAGAAGTGGTAGGAAAGAGAAAATGAGTTTATTTCAGAAACAGTTGCCAATATAGGCATGCTTTGCAGATTCTGATCCAAAAATATAAATACAAAAAGATATTCTAACACATCTTCATTTTGTGTGGTTAACTTTTAATTTTGGATTAGGCACCAGATCATAAACCATGAGACCAAAAAGCCATTAAAAGTGCTTCAAGCATCTTAGAATTGAACAGCATTGAATCAAAATCTATAATGCAAATTCTAAGGTGGCTAGAAATGTTGGAGTAGGTATATCTTCTGTAATGCCAATAACAACTGCATTGGAGAGAAGAGCATCAGTAATTTGATAAAGGCTTCAGAGATAATAGATATTGTGTGATGTTGCTATTGAACTGGGCTTTCTGATTTCAAAGAGGATGTTTGGATTCTGGGGTGGCACAGGCCCAGAATCAGTACTTTATTCCTCAAAACAAGGATAATAAGGCTCTTTGATATCAAGCAGAGGCTGGAATCGCTAAGAAAACATTTTGATTTCAGGATTCTTTTGTGGGGGCTAACTGATCATGAAATACTAGAATTGTCAGTATGATACAGACCAACAGCCTGTCCAGAACACTAGGAGCTGGCTGAGGGTCATGAACAGGACGGGCCACCAGGGTAGATAGAGCTAGGCCAAGGGATAGGACCTGGAAGCCACCTGCGCACTGATCTATGATCCTTGAGGACCAAGGTCGGAAGTGGGCATACAGCAAACAATGCCTTGTGAAGCACCCAGGGTCATGAGGAGGACATTGAGTTTGGTTTGTGGGAGTGACAGGATATTCCCTGGGTTACCACAGGAGTACCTTTCGGACATGCCACCTGCCACCAGGTGCGAAAGTCCTGCTCCTGGCTGTCGATGCCCCACCCCTTCCACTGAGGCTACTCATCACTTCCTGATAGGTCATGCCGGTTTCCAGGGTCCCTTTACTTAGGCTTTTGGTTTGGTTCTTCTAGACCAGTGGGTCCTGAGTGCAGACAACTTGCTGCATGTAGAGACTGGAGTGTGGGAGGTGCACAGTTGTTAGATGCCACGGGAGTATCTCCCATTGGCCATAATGGCAACAGGGGGAGGGTCTTATATTAAGCACATGCAAGATTAGCAAAATAATTGGATAGAGAAAAAAGTCCTCCTACTCCTTTCCAATACCAGGTTGGGGGTGGGACTAGGAGAAGGCAAGCACATGTGCAATATAGGTCAAAGTGGTGGCAGGGAAAGTGCTGGACCAAAGAGGCCTGTTTGTCTAGCCTGGGGAAGGAAGGTATTGGTTAGGAGGTGGACATACCTGGAGCACATGGAAATCTGGGCAGTTAACCGGTCATTCTGAGGAAATCCATGTCCTGTCCCACACCCAAAGCTGATGTAGTCCAGGAGAACAAAGAAACTGACTCTTCACACTTGCTCATCGCTAGCCCCTTGAGATCTGCTCTCTGGTGGTGCAGTGACCTGTTCTCTCCATGGGCCATGTGGCCTTAGCAGTCACATGGCCCATGGCCTGCAAGAGGGTGTCTCTCTCTTTCTCTTTTCCTATCTTAGTGAACACACTGGCCATGGCATTTGTGGGACCTTGCAGCCATAGAAGCCACATGGCCAATGGTTGTATGGGCCCCACACACATGTTCCAAGAGGGAGCCTGAAGTGGGTCAGCAGCCAGGAACAAGCTAAGCTGCCTGGATGACTGCTTAGTGGCTGCCTGTGGTTCCCAAAGTATGGTACTTTAAATGTGAACAGGAACTCTGGACACTGACTTTTATTTTGGTGTTGCTGAGGATGGCTAGACTTGGCATGGGTTTTTTGGAGGAAATGGGCTTTGAGGCAAGTGTCCGCCATTCTCTCAGATCATGCAGCATTTGAATAAAAACCTCTTTCCTTTCTCTCAGCCTGTGGCTCTCAAGTTTGCCGTTTGAAGGTGGTGGGCAGCCAAATACCCTCTATTGTTTGGTAACAAATGAGACACATTCAACCCTGTACAAATTTTTTATGGGTTTATTTGATCTAAACTGTCAACAACTGCCAGGAAAAAAAACCTCAATGGACTGAGAAAATGCTTTAAAAAGTGTCAGTTTTGCACCTTTTTAAATATATTACAATCAAAAGAGAAGATGTAAGTATGTTACATGAAATCCATTGGTGATACATAAGGGAGGTGGGAGGAAGTAAAGGTGGGGAAGGAAACTCTAGGACTAGATAAAAAGTACAATGATGGACACATACTTCTCTTACGTAGTTGGGTACAAGATAGTTAACGGTCAGCAATTAACATGATAATAACAAGGGGATTTGTGGTTTCAGCTCTGGTGCCTCTTGTGCTTTGAGGGGTCAGGAAAAGGGAAAAATTACTTTGTTAATGCAAAAGCATGTTCATCAGGTATGCTATTCCAGAAACAAAAAGACAACAGACAGGCTTAGTTAAGGTGGAGACTGAACTTGGTTAGGGTAAACTACTGCTCTAGAACATAACTACCCTCCACAAACCACCTTTAGTTAAAAAGTTTTCATTTCAGACCGTTGCATGTGGTTACTTTAGGTCTCTGAGTTTGTAAGGCCATCATCTAGGCCTTCCCTAGCTTCTCAGGTTGAGTGTGAGGCCCCTCATCTATAGGACCAAGTCATATGGTGGGTTTCCAAGTTTTTCACTGGATCCACAGGGTATAAAAATGGCTTTGTGATCCCTGGCTGGGTGATTCAGTTGTTTGGAGCATCATCCTGTACCCCAAAATGTTGCAGGTTCAATCCCCTGTCAGCCCACATACCTAGGTTGCACATTTGATCCTGGTTGGGAAACATATGAGAAAAAAACAATGGATGTTTCTCTCTCTCTCTCTCAAATCAATAAACATATCTTCAAGTGAGGATATAAAGAAATGGCTTTGTGAACCTAGCTTCCTATCATGAAATGAATACCAACTGATCCACCGTGCCATGAGGCTGGGCACAAGCAGCAACTACATTAACAGTTAGAAGTATATGCTCCAGTAGGGTTTCAGATGTTCTGAAGATACAAGAAAGTTCTGTAAGCAAATGATTCAAAATTTCTTCGGCCCACTTCTGCAACACTATTCTTCCTTCAGCCCATAACAACAGAGAGTATGCTGTGTATCAGCTGACCTAAGAGGAGAAAACTTTATAGCAAATAGCTCTGCATAATATGCTAACACAAGCCAGAATTGCTCCGGAGTTGCTGAGCTAGACTCAGAAGTGTTCCTGAAGTCCTGTTTAAAAGATAAATTCTCCCAGTGGGCAGAGTATCATCAATCAGTATATCTTGTGGTCACTTTGTATTGAAAAAAGAGACAATGGGAGGTTAAATTCTACTTTGATATATGGAAAGTGGCTAACAATTTTAACAGATAGTAAGCTATGTAAATAGGCAAAAGTCGAAGGATTTGTGATTTTTTTTTTCATTGCAGTATAGTTGCTGGTTTACTTATCCTAACTCCCATAGAGGACAAGAATTACACAGCATTTTGTTTACTTTAAAGCCCTTGCCTAGAGCATGCTGTGTAAGCAGAACTCAGAAAGCTGTTATCTAATATTCAGTTTGTTGACAATTCAGTTCAAGTGTTACTTAGGTCCCACGATTCACTGTTTTGCATTTCACATGTTTCTTTTTCATGTATGCAAGCAAGCACATGCCAGTTTACCAGTTAGTCTAGTGTTTACTGTGTCAGGGATAATAATAACTACCTTTTATTGAATGACTATTATGAGGAACAATGATCTACAATTAATTAAATCCTAAATCTCAGTCAGTGAGAGTCAGAGCCAGTATTCAAATCTGCATCTGCCAGACATCAAAGCCAAAGTCTTTATCATACTGCCTCATGTTTGAGCTGCAAAATGCCTAAAAAATGAGGTCTAAAATTACTTGTCGATCCATTGTTCACTTAGATTTGTCTCTCAGAATCACCCAGAGTGCTCAGGGTAATCGAAAGAGCGGGGGAACAGCGGGCCAGGTCTTCTCAAGAGGCAGGATCCTGTCCCCGAGTAGCTGTGCTTTCTTGGCCAAATCAGAGGCTCTTTGAGAATTTAAGTTGCCAGATGATTTCAAGCTTAAAACACAGAAAGATAAAACTTGCTAAAAGTTGAATATTTGCTGTAAGGAAAATTTATATTTCATAATGTATATTTTATTATTCAGTTTAATCACCGATTCTTTTTATTTTTCAGAAACTCATTCTACTGCCAAACATAGAAAATGAATATTTTAATGTAAAATTCACTTATTACTGATTTAGATCACAATCTGTTGTGTTCATTTTATTGAAGACTACTTATGGCACTAAAATATCTTTCCATACCAACAATTGATATTTTTTAAAAATTGGATATATTTTAAGAAATTTTAAGCAACCAGTTCTTTTTGAAGAAAAAAATCATTTTCAAAAGATGTATTTTTCTTTAAAAAGAAGAAATCATCATTTCCAAAGTACCAATTTTCTTGTAAAATGAATTTGGAGGAAGCGGTTTTTACCATGGTGACAGAATCGGAATGTAGATTACTTCATCAGTAAAAGGCAACGTTCCATAATTAGTGGAGCTCAGAACACTCAGAGTTTGTTACTTTGAATTTTTTGATGCAAAACTACTTTTGCAGATCTTTGGGAGTATTTCTATTCCTACTCCAGGCTTCAAAGGGATAAGAACCAACCAAACTGCAGAATAATCTTTAGGCAAAGCAAATGTAACTTTATAACAACGAAGTTGTCATTATATACATTTTAGGACTTCATGAAGTAAGATTAATTACAGATACAGAGACTGAGAAAAAAAGACCTACTCTAATTAATATTAACAATGATAAAATGCAGATGGGGTGTTTTGCTTTCCATATCCTGTGTGGCCCTATTCACTTCTGATTTCTGATAACACCACATCACAGCCAAACATGACCTCTAAACTTCTACATAGTGACAACAAAGTTCCTATTTGTGTTAAACACGTAGTGGTTAGTACAGACAGAGGCTAATAAGGATGTCCCCAGAATTCTAAAAGACCCTACTCAAATGCGGAAAGCAGGGTTCATGTTCTGTGTATCTCCCTGAGCTTCTTTTCTGAGATGTTTTCCTGATTTTCTCCATAAATGGAGAGATGGACATGAGAAATAATTGCCTAGGTGTGTTTATACCTTTATCTACCTTTTATTGTCTCTTTTTCTGTACTTAATCAATGGGTTTATATGAGTTTTATCCATCTACCCAAGGCTAAAGCTGGCCTCAAATTCATCCTAAAAAATTTGTCTGCTAGAATTGAATATTATTGCTTTATTTATCTCTTTACAAAATAGGAACCATTTTGTAGATTTATGTAGTCTAAACAGCTGTGCATGTAAATACATAATTTTGAGTAGCCCAAAGGTTGTTACATTCTATCAAATGTTTTCATTTCAATGTTATACTTACACTTAAAAAAAGTGATATAACTTTAGTTACCACATTTTACATTTTGAAAGGTTTGATATTACTTATGATAACAAAAATAATCAGAATGTACCCATAGACCATATATAGTATGAATATAGTAGTTTTGAATTTCTGCTCCACTCTTCATTGAAATTCTATGCAACCTATAAGTTGACTTTAAGGTAAGAAAGATGATTTGTTCTGTCTTCATCATTAGAATCAATGCAAATTGTCTTAGTAGAAAAATAACACTTGAAATATGAAAAGGTGCTCAACTTCACTAATAATCAGGAAATGCAAATCAAAACACCAGTGTCTCTTCACCACATCTACTGTGAGGGTAGAGGCCGTATTTGGGAATCAGCCTGTTGACATTCTGTAGCATGTTGACATCACTCTGAAGGGATGCGCAGTCATTGCAAACGGCCCCTGGGGTACTCTACAGAGGGACTTCAGTCACACCAATGTAGAACTCAGTTTTCTGGAAAGAGAGAGGAGAGGCTCCTGGTTGATAAATGGTTGGGAAGTAGAAAGTAATCGGTTATGTTTGCGTTATGTGCACCTATGTATTGACTGTGATCTAGAGGGTAACACTGGTGTTACCCTGTAGATCACAGGTGAGGTCTGTGTATGCTCACTTCCCCAGCAAAGTCGTTATTGATGAAAACGGGTCTTTTAGTTGAAATCAGAAACTGAAGTTGTATCAAATTGGGCTGCTTTGATTCAGGAAGCCACAACAGTTAAAAAGAAAAAAAGAGAAAATTTGGGGATGGCATCTATATTTCTGAAAAAGGAACAGTTGAAGTAATGAATAAGATGAAAGTCATGGAACTACAGAAAGAGCAAGAAGCCAATGAGCCTTTAGACTTCTTTGTGATTATTTTAAAGAATAATTGAAGCCTTGCATTGTTTGGTATTTAATTCTTTTTGTTGCAACAGCAAAAGAAATTGTTGTTTCTTATTTATTTTTCTAAAATTTCATTGTTAGTACATAGTAATGCAATAGATTTTTGTCCATTGATTTTGTATCCTGCAACTTTAATGTATATTTGTTTATTGTTTCTAATAGTTTTTTGGTGACACAATTGGGGTTTTCTATGTAAAGAATCATGTCATTTGCAAAACATGACCATTTTACTTCTTCATTCCCAGTTTGGATGCCTTTTATTTCTTTTGCCTACAATATTGCTCTGGCTAAGACTTTTAGTACTTCATTGAATCAGTGGTGAGAGTGACATCCTTGTCCTGTGCCTGGTCTTAGAGGAAAAGATGTTGTTTTCACCATCGAGTGTGACATCAGCTGAGGCTGTGTCATATATGGCCTTCATTATGTTGAGGTAATTATCAACAAGACAACTAGTAACAAGTATTGGGGAGCTTGTAGGGGGAAACAAAGAACACTCATTCGCTGACAGTGGGAAGGCAAAGTGGTGCTGCAGTTTATGGAAAACAGTATGGAGGCTCCTCAGAAAATTAAAAATTGAGTTACCACATGACCCAGCAAACCCTCTTCTGGGAATGTACACCCCAAAATTGAAAACATTTATTAGCAAAGACATATACACCATTATGTTCATTGCAGCATTATTCACAGTGACCAAGACATGAAAGTAACTAAGGTACCTTTTGCTACATGATTGGACAAAGAAAATGTGTTACATATATACAATGGGATACTACTCAGCCATAAGAAAAGATGAAATACTACCATTTGTGACAATAGGAATGGATCTTGAGTATATCATGCTAAGTTAAATAAGTCAGTCAGAAAAAGTTAAGAACTATATGATTTCACTCCCATGTGGGATATAAAATTGAAAGCAAATAATGAACAAATAAGAACTACAAACAAAAAGTCAGACACAGACAACAGTATGGTCTTTACCAGAGGGGAAGGTCGTGGGAGGTAGTGAAGTGTAAAGGGGGGTCAAATTATGGTGATAGATGCAGATTCAATTTGGCATGGCGGGCACCTGATGCAATATACTGATGATGTAGCATACAACTGTACCTTTAAAACCTATATAATCTTATTAACCATGCTTACTCCAATAAATTTAATTAACCATGGCTACTCCAATAAATTTAATTATTAAAAAGGCATGTATTGATTTGGTAAAGAAATCACAGTGAGATACCTATGACATCACCCCGATAGATAAGAATGGCTATTATCAGAAAACAAAAAATAAAAAGTGTTGGCAAAGATGTGGAGAAAAGAGAATAGTACTACACTACTGATGGGAATATAAACTGATATAGTCCCAGATGCAATGGAATATTATTCAGCCTTAAAAAAGAATGCAATCCTGCCATTGGGGTCAACATGGATAATCCTGGAGAACATTATCCAAAGTGAAATAAGCCACATGTAGAAAGACAAGTACTCACATGTGGAGTCAAAAAATGTCAAACTCGTTGAAATAGAGGGTAGAAAGGTGGTTGCCAGGCACTGAGGATAAGTCAAATGGGAAGCTGTTGGTCAAGTAGGCACTGTTTCTTTTTCTTTAAGTAATCTTTTAAAAAATGTATTGATTTTTAGAGAGGGAAAAGGAAGGAGAAAGAGAGGGAGAGAAACATCACTGTGGGGTTGTTGCTTGAGTGCTTCCCACTGGAGACCTGGCCCACAACCCAGGCATGTGCCCTGACTGGGAATCAAACCTGCAACCCTTTGATTTGCAGGCCAGTGCTCAGTCCACTGAGCCACACCAGTCAGGGAACTTTTCATAGTAAGTATGTAATTGTTTTATGTAAAGATTTTAGTAGTAAGTGGAAGCACCTGGATAATTTTCATAAAATTCTTGCCAAGGTATCATATATTCACTAAGGAAATTTAAGGAGTATACATCTTCTGTTTATTTATAACTTAGCATTTTAGCCTTAAAAATATTACTTCTTTCTACCACATTTATGCTTATCTGTATATTGCACATCTGGATGACCTCTACCTGCCAGTCTCTAAAATACACACCATCCCAGGGAATGTACTACAGGCACATACACACACCCACTGAAAGTAAGGAGGTACAAAGTATAAACCAGGCAAGTATTAACCAGTGAGAGAAGATATAGCTTCAGTGATATTAAATTAATTGTTAAGCCCTGGCTGGTGTGGCTCAGTGGGTTGAGCACCAGACTGCAAGCCAAAGAGTCGCCAGTTCAATTCCCAGTCAGGGCACATGCCTGGGTTGTGGGCCAGGTCTCCAATGAGAAGCACTCAAGCAGCAACCCCACGGTGATGTTTCTCTCCCTCTCTTTCTCCCTCCCTTCCCCTCTAAATAAATATATATAACCTCTCTCTAAAAAAATTAATTGTTAAAACTATGCTGTAAGGAATGAAGGAATGAATAGAATGAAACTATAATGAGAAATGGATTCTTCACATAAAAGTATTAAATTTATTACTATTTAAAACTTTTGTGAAATAAGTATGAAAATCAAAACTTTAAAATTTTAAAAATATAGGAGTATGTTTTATAAATAAGCATCTTTGATTTCATATGCATTCCTGTGCCTATTTAGTAGGTAGGAGTAATGCACATGACAGTGGAATCTCAACAGTTATCTGAACCTCAATCTTATCCTGTACATGTAACTAATAAGATAAATCTATCATTAGAGATTGTAGGTTTTAAAAGCATGTGAAATGGAAGCTTTATATATGTATTAACTATCATTCTTTTGGTGATGATACTATACATATAAATTCCTTATCATCTTTGGATTTATCTTGTCCATTTTCAGAAGTCATTTGCAAATTTTTGGAGCCAATTAATTTTTGTTTTCTATCTTGAGGACTTTTTTCATCAACTCAATTGTTGACAAAGTGAAAAACCTGAATGATAGTCTATGGAGCCCTTTTTTATGTTCATGGTACTGCATCATTAGGCCTTGGAGATTTTCCTTGCTCACTGTCACCTTTTCCGTGTTCTCTTTCCATCATTCATCCATTGAGCCCATATCAGCTTCTTCACTAGATCATTGCGATATAACCCCCCACTTTATTCCACTTCACCACCACAGGTTCCTACTTTCCAAAACATATTTTACTATGAAAGCCCCCTTCTTTAGAATACCTATGGTGATGTATGTTATTTATTCATTTATTTTTAGTGCTTTATTTGTTTTTAATTAAATATGTTGGGAAAACATTGGTTCCTAGGATTATATAGATTTCAGGTGTACATTTCTTATGATGTAAGATCTGTATATTGCACTGTGTCCATCACCCAAAGTCAGACCATCTTCTATCACCATATATTAGGCCCCTTGCCCCCGCCACTCCTACCCCATTTCCCCCGGCAACCACCACACTGTTGTCTGTATCCATGAGTTTTAGTTTTATGTCCTACATATGAGTGAAATCATATGGTTCTTAGTTTTTTCTGACTTAATTTCATTTAACATAATATTCTCAAGGTCCATCCATGTGTCACAAATGGCAATATTTTACCTTTTCTTATGGCTGAGTAGTATTCTATTGTATATATGTACCACATTTCCTTTATCTAAAACCATTATTTTGGTTCTCAAAATAATGATTATAATCACATAATTAATATCCCACATTCTCTTAGACAACTTGAAATCTACCTTTTTATTTTAATTTTCACCAAAAGTTTAAATAGGCCATCCTTTGTATGTGTCTCTGTGGTGAAGAATGTTTCAGGCAAAGAGAACTGCAATTGCAAAGGCTTAAATTAGAATGAACTCTGGTTTATGAAGAGACTTGAGAGGCAAAAGTGGAAGCGGGGAGAGCACTTAGGATGCTGTCCCAATGGTACAGGCGAGGGGTCATAATATTTGGACTGAGGTGACTATCCTGAGATGTGTCAGATTCTGCCTCATTTAGAAGGTAGAGTCAACATGGTTGACTGATGGATAGGATATGGGGTGGGAGAGAAAGAGAACAGTCCAAATGTTTCCAGGGCTTCAGACCTGAGCAACTGGATAAAGGCAGGGTCATTTACTAAGAAGGGATCACTGTAGGAAGAGCAGATTTAGGGATGGAACTAGGAGAGTTCAGCTCCTGGTGCCAGCCTCCATTCCTGATGCCTTTCCCACTCTGCAGATACACACCCATGTCCATGAGACAGACACAGGCTAATGGTCATCTCACTACTCCTGGAGGTCTCCACGGGGTTCCTGGACCACTCAGAACTACGTTCTCTGACCCAGCATTTAGTCATTTTTCTAATGGATTACTTTCTGCATCTTTTGGAAAGTCATCAAACGGCCTAATTAAGGAGGAGCTGATACTATATTTTGTCCTAATACCTACAAATTATTCGGACATGTGATTCTTAATTTTTAAAAAATTCTTATTAACAGTTTCTAACTGCAGTTCCATCAGATTTAGTTTTATGTATCATGAGATTATTATATTAGATACACGCAAATTCAGAATTACTATTATTTCTGTTGTATTGAAATTTGATGTTTTGAATGGCATGATTTTCCTAACAATGCCCTCTATTATTTTTATTTTTTATTTTTATTTCATTTTATTTTTACTTTTTTATAGTATTTTTCCAACACCATTGGTCCTCTTGTATCCTCCTCCCCACCACAATCACCACACTGTCTTCTACGTCCATGAGTCCTTTTTCCTTTTCGCTTAATCCGTCTGCCCCCTAACCTTCCAACCTTAGCCGTCAGCCTGTTTTCTATCTACGAGTCTGTTTCTATTTTGCTTATCTTTTCAGTTTGCCCATTAGATTCCACATATGAATGAAATCATATGGTATTTGTGTTTCTCTGACTGGCTTATTTCACTGGGCATAATGTTCTCCAGGCCCATCCATACTGTAGCAAAGGGCAAAACAGTAAAATTTTTTGCTTCTTTATGGCCAACTAGTATTCCATTGTTAAAGTTGTTTTATCCACTCATCTACTGATGGACACTTAGGCTGCTTCATTTGTTGGTGATTATAAATAACACTGCAGTGAACATAGGGGTGCTTATGTTCTTTTAAATTAGTGTTTTGTGTTCTTTTGGATAAACTCCAAGAGTGGAATCACTGGATCATAAGGCAGTTTAATTTTAATTTTTGAGCTATTTCCATTCTCTTTTCCACAGTGGCTGCACCAATCTGCATTCCCAGTAACAGCGCAAAGGGTTCCCCATTTTCCACATCCTGGCCTTGTTTGATGCTTTATTGATGATAGCCATTCTGACAGGTGTGAGATGATATTTCATTGTGGCTTTAGTTTTCATTTATCCAATAATTAGTGATATTGAGCATCTTTTCATATGTCTATTGGCCATCTGTGTGTCCTTCTTGGAGAATTGTCTATTCAGGTCCTTTGCCCATTTTTTAACTGGATTATTTTTTTGTTTGTTTTGTTTTTTGATGTTGAGTCTTGTAAGTTCTTAATAGATTTTGGATATTAACCCTTTATCAGATGTATCAGATAATGCCTTTTAATTCGAAGTCACTGTTTTCCTTTTTTTTTTTAATTTTAAGTTTGTTTTTTTTACTGATCCTATTTCTTTTTTCTGCTTTCAATAAATCTGGGTGAGTCCTTTTGCTTTACTTATATCTTTAAATCTGCAAAAGTAGCTGGAGGATTATTACTGTTGTGTATCTCTTTTAAAGAGCTATTTTATAAGCTTTATATATAGCATTCTTTTAATTCTCACCCAAGGACATGTTTATTGATTTTAGAGAGAAATGAAAGTTGAGGGGAGAAAGAGAGGCACAGGGATAGAGAGAGAACCACTGATGTGAGAAATGAACATCAGTACATTGCCTCCCGTACGTGCCTCAACTGGAGATCCAACCCACAGCCTTCCAGTGTATGGGACAATGCTCCAACCAACTGAGCAAGAGACATTATATATAATCTTTAATAAATTTGCACTCATTTCTATTTTCTTAGTGTGTAGTTTCTGTGTGTACTATTATTTTATTATTTTTAATTCTTGTTTTGTTCTTTATTTTTAGTATTCCACTGTTTCTCTACTGATTTCACTTTTTAGTGATTTTAATTTTATCTTATACCTAACAAAATCTTAAATCAATTAATATTTAAATGCTTTCTTGAAAATACAAGATTGGAGAAGTGTAATAACGACATTCTAATTCACATGTCTACTTTATACTTTCTGAAAGTGGAAGGAATGAGGAAATATATAAGATACTTTTGAAAAAGTGACTTCAAAATAAAAGATACTGTTAAGAAAACACATACCCTTTAATTCACATCTTAATTTAGATACTGGTCTTGCTCAGTTCATATATCATTCCCTTTTAAAACAAATAACTGATATCATCTTCATTTTATGTAGACAGACTAGTAATATTATTTACTAGTTTATATATTTCTTTGCTTATATATTTTTTTCTTTCATATCAAATTTACTTCTAGGGCTTTTTTTAATGAAACAGAATTTTTGAAAATTTACTTAATAAATGTCTCAATGCTTATTACTTCTCTCTCTCTTTGTACATAAATGTCTATTTCTATTTCACATTCAAACACGGCATGTTAGATTTTCTAGGTAAATAGAACTTTCTGGATTCTGGACTGACAGTTGTTTCCTTTCAGCAATTGGCTATTGTTTCCTTGCTGCCATGTGAGGGTACTATTATTCTCTTGTCTAGCTTCTATTTTTACTCTTTAGAAATCTGTTTATAGACTAAATTGTTACTATTTTGTACATCCTTTCTTTAAATATTGACTTCTGGTAAGAATTTCTATAATGCATTTACATTTGATCTATTAGCAGATTTTTAAATATTTCATGTATGATATATTTATTGTGCTTTGGATATTGATGAATTTCTTTCATCAATTCTGGAAAATTTTCAGTCAATATTACTTTTTCTACATTTTACTTAGTACTAGATTTGTGAGACCTAACTAGAATTTATTGGCACCTTATGCTTTTGTACTTTATACCATATCCATTTTTTTGAGCAAAGTTTTATTTTTTAAAATTTAATCTCTATTGTATTTTTTCCATTACCATTTAATCTGTTTATGCCCCCTCCCCAGCAATCACCACACTGTCATCCACGCCCATGAGTTCTTTTTCCTTTTGGCTGTTTACCATTCAAGTCAGCTAACACTTTCAGAATGGCCATACTGTGAGCATCATGTAACCATTCTCTCTTTCTCTATCTCTAACAGCCCTTGGGCTCTTAAAAAATAATTACTTAAATCTTAACACTGTGTTAAAAATATTTATTTTATGTAGTTTTTGATATGACTAGAAAGATTTGTCATCATAGTATATAGATAATATTGCTAAAAATTAAACTATCTTTTGCTTCTTTAAACAAAAGCTTTGTTTTTATCATCCATGACATGTAATCTTAGTCTTGAAGTTGTAACTACTGGAAAGTTTCCTTACATAAGTGTTATTGGCAATTGAAGTGACTCACAATATGACTGTTAAAAGAAGTTCACTTTCTTAGAATGTTTATTGTAGACAACTTAATTAATTACCAAAATTTCAATATGCAAACTAGTATAGTGTAATTAACATACTACTTAAGACTCGTTAATTGTTTCTTTGGGTAACCGAATCTTATATAAATGACCTATACTCATATTTTCAGCAGAAACATTAAGAAATTTATCTTGTTTTTCCTCTACATATTTATGTAATGAAAAATTGCTAGTTCATTTCCAACCCTATGAAAGGCCTTTCTCTTCAACTAATTTATGGAATAGAGTGTAAGATGTTCTTGTAAACCTTAAAAAATAAAAAAAAAGTGTCAGACTTCCGGCCAAGATGGAGGCATAGGTAGACACACTATGCCTCCTCGCACAACCAAAATAAGGACAACAAAAATTTAGAAACAAACAAAAAAAAACAAAAACAAGTACTGGCAGGAAATCAAACTGTATGGAAGTCTGACAACCGAGGAGTTAAAGAAGACACATTCGTCCAGACTGGTAGGAGGGGTGGAATTTGGCTACTAGGTGGACAGGACTCGCAGCAAAGCAGTAGCTGGTGAACCCCGGGAGCACTAGTGGTACTGGGAGGACCCAGCAAGGTGGCAGATTGTGGAGGGGGGCAGCTCACAAGGTGGCTGGTGGACCAGGCGGTCCCACATTTGTGCACAGATAAACCAACAAAACTGGGGAGCAAGACAGACCATGCAACCTAGGGCTCCAGCGTGGGGAAATAAAGCCTCAAAACATTGATTGAAAACACCTGTGGGGGTTGAGGTGGCAGCGGGAGAGACTCTCCGTCTCACAGGAGAATTTGTTGGAGAGACCCACAGAGTCCTGGAATGCACACAAGCCCACCCACCCATGAATCAGCACCAGAAGGGCGCAGATTGCTTGAGGGAAGTGGCAGAAAAGGACTGAAATCCAGCAGAGATGGAGCAAGTGCCATTGTTCCCTCTCCGACCCCACCCACACATACAGCGTCACAACCCAGTGACTGGGTTGCCCCATCCTGGTGAACACCTAAGGCTCTGCCTCTCATTCATAACAGGCATGTCAAGACTATATATATATATATATATGACCCAAGTGAAAGAACAGATCAAAGCTCCAGAAATAATACAACTAAGTGACAAAGAGATAGTCAACTAATCAGATGCACAGTTCAAAGCACTGGTGATCAGGATGCTCACAGAATTGGTTGAATTTGTTTGCAAATTAGATGAAAAAATGAAGGCTACAACAAGTGAAATGAAGGAAAACACACAGGGAACCAATAGTGATGGGAGGAAAACTGGGACTCAAATCAATGGAGTGGACCAGAAGGAAGAAACAAACAACCAAACATAAAACAAGGAAGAAACAAGAATTCAAAAAAATGAGGAGAGGCTTAGGAACCTCCAGGACATCTTGAAACGTCCCAACATCCCAATTATAGGGGTACCAGAAGGGGAAGAGGAAGAGCAACAAGTGGAAAACTTATTTGAACAAATAATAAAGGAGAACTTCCCCAATCTGGCAAAGGAAATAGATTACCAGGAAGTCCAGGAAGCTCAGAGAGTCCCAAAGAAGTTGGACCCAAGGAGGAACACACCAAGGCATATCATAATTACATTAGCCAAGATTAAAATGAAGGAGAGAATTCTAGAAGCGGCAAGAGATAAGGAGAGAGTTGCCTACAAAGGAATTCCCATTGGACTGTCAGCTGATTTCTCAAAAGAGACCTTAAAGTCAAGAAGGGGCTGGAAAGAAGTATTACAAGTCATGAAAGTCAAGGACCTACATCCAAGATTGCTCTATCCAGCAAAGCTTTCATTTATAATGGAAGGGCAGATAAGGTGCTTCTCAGATAAGGTCAAGTTAAGGAGTTCATCATCACCAAGCCCTTATTATATGAAATGTTAAAGGAACTTATCTAAGAAAAAGAAGATAAAAAACATGTACAGTAAAATGACAGTAAACTCACAATTATTAACAACCAGACCTAAAAAAAAAAAGAAAAGCAAACTAAGCAAACAGCTAGAACAGGAACAGAACCACAGAAATGGAGAGCACATGATGAGGGTTAGTAAGAGGGAAGTGGGAGGAGGAGAGAGGGGTAAAGGTACAGAGAATAAGCAGCATAAACGGTGTATAAAAAATAGACAGGGGGAGGGTAAGAATAGTGTGGGAGATGCAGAAGCTAAAGAACTTACAAGTATGACACATGGGCATGAACTAAAGGTGAGGAATGTGGGTAGGAGGGGGTGTGCAGGGTGGAGGGAAGTGAAGGGGGTAAAATAGGACAACTGTAATGGCATAATCAATAAACTATATTTAAAAAATTAAACAACAAAAGTTATCAAGCAGCAAATGAGCTTATTTGGGAATAGCAGAAGAATTGCAAGTTGGGACATGCAATGAATGATGAACCATTGGCAAGTCTAAAGAGACAAAAGGGAGGCCAGTTTTTATTGGGTTCCAGGAGGCACTCGGTGGGGGGGTTGTTTTGAACAGGAGTCCACTAGAAAGAAATGAGAATTCAAAGTTGAGGCAGTTTCTTACTGGCATTTAGCAGAGGACAATTGCAGTTGCTGGGGTAAGCAGGGGAGAAATACTTCTTGCTGGTTATGAAGCTGGCAGGAGTGGTAAGAGGTTGAGAGTCCTCCCTTCATGGCTTCCCCACTCCATTTTGAATGGGGTTTCCTTTTTCCATTTTCACATTCTTTAACAAATTTTCTTTGCATTAAGTTGAGGTTGTCAGTGATGGCTGTGTGGATCTAACTACATATATCTTCAAGTATGGATCATTTTCATTAATAAAATAAAAGAGAAGAGGGTCATTTCAAGAAAGAAAGCAACAAAATCATCCATTCATTTTCAGATGTCACTTTATTGGATCTCACAAAGCATTCATACAGTTTACCACTTTATTCTTCTTAAAACTTTTTTCCCTAACTCACTACTGCTAACTCTTCTTTTTCAACACAACTTTGTAATGTGGAAGGGCCTCCAGAATTTACTCCTTGGGTCCCTGATCTTTCACTACCATCTTTTCCTAAGTTAATTAGTGAAATACTATGGCTGTAAATGCCATGTTTGTGTATGTTTAAATATAATTCTGAAAATGACTTTGAGGTGATCTCTGAGGTCTGGTTAAATCCTATCCTCAACCTACAAACTTCTAGTTATATCAATGAATATGAGTAAATTGCACAATCATTGATTCAATATTTTAAGCCAAAAATCTTGGCTTTCTCCCTCTCACTATCCCATCACTTGGAATCCAGAAGCAATTTCTTTGACTGTACCCCCAAATTATATTCATAATCTGTTCACTCCATACTGTCATCCTAATTTAATCCACTATTATTTCTCACTTGGGAACCTGCAAAGGAGTTTAACTGCTCTTTCTACTTACATTCATAACTTGCTACAGTTTTTTCCTCTCTCTCTCTCTCTCTCTCTGCTACTGGAGTAATCTTTATAAAAACTTAAGTCAGATTAGCTCACTCTACTTTTTAAAATTCTCCAAAACTTTTCTTTATGCTTGGAGTAAAACTAACTTCATTTCTATGTGTTACTGAGGTCTGTCTGGAAAAAGTCTAGCCGTTGTTAATATAACAAGAACAGTTTGCACAACATGGAAGTAACCTGGCAGCCAAGGAAAGTGGACTGGAATGTGCATGTTTGAACAATAACAAATTCACTGTTCTAGTCAGTGGGAGCAGTTGATGCCATTAGGTCAGCATGTGTACTGTGTGGCCATCTGCATTCAAAATGACTCAGTGAGTAGAGCAATGAATCTGCATCAAATTTGCATTAAGCTTGAATATTCCTATGGAGAAACTAGTCAGATAATTCAGAAGGCTTTTGGAGATGATACAATGAGTGCAGTACAAATAAAAGTATGGCACAAATATTTTCAAGATAGTCAAGAATCTGTTGAAAGTGATCCATGTTCTGGAAGGCCTAAATCAAGCAAAACACCTGAGAATGTTGAATGTGTACAGGCTGCAATCAACACATATCAGTGACTGACTGTGAGAACTAGAAGCTGATCTGGGAATTTCAAAAACTACTGTGTCTGAGATTCTGACTCAGTATCTTGGCATGAAAAGTGTTATGGCAAATTCATTCTGTGGCTTTTGCTACCAGAGCAATAAAACATCTTGTTGCAGTTGCTAATGACTTGATTCTAACAAAGGATTTTGCAAAGTGTGTTGAACTGTGGAAGAGATGTTAGGAGAGGTGTGTGAGGTCCCAAGGTGCCTACATTGAAGGGGACTGCAGCGTCATTGTCCTATGTACAATGTTTCTTTTATCTTGTATCTTCTTCAATATATGTCTTTATTTTTCATATTAAGTGGCTGGATACCTTCTAGACAGACCTCATGTAAGGCTCCACATGAGCCGGATTCTCTCTGCTTGCCATTCTGACTTCATTCCACACATGTTTACCCCTAATTTTTTATGCTGAACCACAGTAGGTTTCTATTCATTACATAGGAAGTAAAATTTGAACTTCAAGTTAGACTTAAGCTGTCCTTTTGCTCTTGAGAGCTTTTCTTTTACATCTTTGCAAGAGTGGCTGCTTGAAATTATTCAGATTTAAACATGTTATCTGAAAGTATATTCCAGACTATAATCAAAAATAGCCCTTACCTCTTCTCTCCGACATAATACTTTACCAATCAGTGACTTAATTTTCTTCATGGAAGTTGTCATTATGTGAAATTATCTTGCCAGTGTGTTTATTAATGTTTTGACTGAACATTCCTACTAGATTGTGAATTTTAAGATAGCAAGAAGCTCGTTTATACATATTAATGAAGAATACAAGATGAAAAAAGTGTATCAGTTTTAAGGGATCACAGCACAACATAGATTTGAGTTGCAGTGTTGAGGCCTGATATGTTGTAAGGCCAGAATGTAAACTGAGTATGGGTTTTCTTGAGGAACAGCTGGGACAATTTAGATTTACAGTTGTAGACAACAGGAGTATGTTTCATATTTTGCTTTAAAATACCAAAAAATAGAGCTATTTGAATAATTTATACAACTTCAGGTCCCATGGCCTGCAGAATCCAGTTATTTAGTGTAAAACATGACAAGGAAACCTATCTAAAAGGATATATAGGGTAATAAGTATTTGTTTATTTGCAAATGTGCTATATTTTAATCACAAGAGTAAATAATGAGAAAAGTATACAAAATAAAAATAATTTATCTATGGTTCTGTGAGGTATAATTTTTTATCACTTTTATATTTTTCTGTTGAGAGATTCTATTGCGGTTTTACCTCAGAGGCATTTGAGATGAAGTAAAAGCAGTTTGGCCTTCACTCTAGGGATTTATAATAGATGTTTGCAATAAAGCAATTCAACCATAAAATATATCCGCTAAAAGGTAGGTTAAATGATTGTTGTGTAAGCTCTCTGACTTTTCTTTGAAAGTTATCATAGTATTTTCAACTTTACAAACACAATCACTGTTAGGCAATTACCTAGAAAATCTCATTTTTAGTGGCTGTTCTTCAGAAAGTCAGAATTAGTCTTCTTAGTCCAGGAAGAAGATTTTATACACATGTTTAGAGTAGATATAAAGCAATAATGTTTACAAAGAAAAAGCCAAAACAGAATGACTAAAGACAAAGGGAAAAGAAAAAAATAAATGGAAGATTTACATAATACATTTTCCAATTAAATGCATGTCTTTGTTCTTATTTTAGCTATAAACAGAAAGATTCGGGATCACCTTGTCTATAATAAATGATAGATAGACAGACAAATGGGCATTATGTCTAACCACCTCATCTAATATTTGTTGAATTAGCACTTGCATTCAAATTTATTATTCATTTTTAATATAAAACAATATATACTCATGAACAACAAACATAACAATACAGCATGACACTAATGAAGTTGTCAATAATTTTTTAAAAATGTAAACTTATTTGGCAATAAAAATATACCTGACAGCAAGATTCTCAACACAATATTCAAAGGTGAGGGTCAGTGCAGAAATTACTTTACTATTAGATCCACAGAGTCCTTGCATAGGTAAGAAATTCACAGGATCTCACTCTGAAATTGAACAAAGAGTTTTGTTTTTTGTCAGCAAGAATTTTCACCGAGTTATAGTGAAATGTCCACTAATAAAAGCAAACTGGCCACTGTCAGGAATATACTTGGATTTAAACAAAGTCACCTCTATTAGCTTGCTGAAGCCAGGAAGAATGTGCACCAGAAGACCCGACTTACATTTCAAAATGGGCGATAGGAAGGGTGCTCTTACTGCATTTGGGCTTGTGTTGAGTGATTCTAATGAGGGAGCAGGGAGCAGCCCCACTTTAGACGGAATGTTGTCAGAAAAGGGGCAGTTCATCTTTCAGTAATCTTACTTCAAGATGTGGAAGGAAAGAAGTAAGGCTGGGATATTATTTGTAAAACATCCACACTCTGTTATAAGAATAATCTCGGCTATTTTGCAACTTTAGTGTGTTTTTTGTTGTTTTTTTTTTTTTAGAGATTGTTTTGCATTGGTCTGTACATGTCCCATTGGAAACGGTTGTATTCTTCAGAAACATGACATTCTGATTTTCAGGGGAAATGAATATCAATTTCTTAAGCCAAGTCATTTATGGACAAAAGTATTTTTTGGGAAATGAATGAAGATTTGGAAAATACAAATCTGACTTAGGTATTCCCCAAGCCCCTTGCTCCCTTTCCCTCTCACCTCCTTCCCTCTGTCTGTCTGTCTGTCTCTCTCTGCATCTCTCTTCAACACCCCATTTGAGCTTTCTACATGGCCAGTGTGGGCTTCCTCACAGCACGATATTTTCACTAAAGTGCTATTGAATATTTTACACAGCCCAAAACTCCAAATATGAGTTTTCCAAGAGGCAAGATCTATAAAAATCTGTTTCCTTGATCAAAGAAGTAAGGGAACCCACCTATATTACAGAGGGAGGGGGCTGAGAGCTCATGTCTAAATGGGAATTGTGAAAGGATTTCTGGCCACCTTTATTTAATATGCTACATGTAGCTAAATTAACAACAACATACAAGTTATATTTTTTTGAACATTAGTTTACAGGGAATTTCCTATGTTAAAATGATTGGAAAAGAACTAAGAAAATATTTAACAAAGAACTTTCAATCAGATTAATGATGCCACTAGATTAATTTGGGTTTAGTAGTGATTAATCTATGTTTAAATGAATATAGTTAGTGGGAATAGCATTAACTAAAACTGAATATCCTTGGAGAAAATAGGGATGAGATTGTGGATTAATTTTCTTCTGTAAAGCAAAAGAAAAGAATTTTGGATATCTGTTTTATTAGTGATAGAAAACAACATGATTTTTTTCTATTCCAAATGGATAAAATGTTCAAAGTTATACATTTTCTAGTTAATTCCCTCAATTGTATTTAATTTCTAATGAGAATTCACATGAATTTTGTAACAGTCACACCATAGTGAGACTTTGGATACATTCTCGGTATAAATACTGAGTAATATAAATAACTATTTTAAACTCTATTTTTTAAGCCTAGCATGGATTCCAAAATCTGAGAGATCAATGCTATTATGGATAAACTGTTATATTACAGCTAGAGCCCTAAAGCTGGTCTTGCCTGTCTTCAGAGATGATAAATAACATGAGAAACGCGATTACTGTAACTCTTTTGTTTAAAATAACTGAATTAAATGAAAGAAGTAAGTGTCCATAGACAAAGAAAGAAGAAACTGGTATCAGCGTTCACTTCCATAATTGGTGTTCCTAGGCCTCCTCCTTTCCACTGGTTTAAAGGTGCTTCCAATTTATAATTTGTACTTACAGTCCCAAAGGGAATCAGTGAGTTTTTTGCATGGGGAAAGTTATTCTGTCTTGAAAAGAACCTTTTGTCTTTTAATCCTATACTTTCAGAAAAGACTTTCTGGATGAAATGTTGTATGTACTTTACTGTGGCGCCTAATTGTCAGTCAGTCCTGCTTTCATGGCAATCAACTATAGAAAATAGAAGGGAATTTCAAACTCAGTGCACTCAACCAATAAAGTTAGAACTCTAATGAGAGATATGATTAAATAATCACGGTATCAAGAAGCCACCTTTTAGAACACTTTATACATATGCATGAAAACATTTTGAAAACATCCTGCACGTGAGAGGAAAACAATGTTTTGGTTTCATGCAATGATAGTGATGATTGAATTAATAAACACTAAATTTAAATTCGCTAATACTTTTAATTTTTTTATTCTCCCCCAAAAAAGAAAGATTAAGATTACTCATCTGTCACCTATGTGATTTTTTAAACTAAATCAATTAAAATATGTAGAATTTATCTTCCCATCTACCAAAGTCCATAGGATTTGCTGATATTTTTCCCAACTCATAAAATGTGTTCTGTGTTTTGCAAACCACCCCTAAAGACACCATAAGACAAGAAATATAGTTTAATTTTATAATAAAATTATTACTTAAAAAGTCATAAACGTACTTTAACAGAAGCACCTCTATATCAGACCTGTACAGTATTTCCTTCAGAAAATTGACATTTCATCCATTTTCAGAGATGCTTCCAACCTCACAGAGTGTTGGAAGTTTTGTGTGTGTGTGTGCGTGTGTGTGTTTGCCCTCCTTGTCTAAACCACTAGAGTTTTAAGCTTCCTCTGACCTGTTTATAAATAATGAAGACTAAGGCCCTGAAGTCTGCTCTCTTTTTCTTTATCAACATTTAATGGAAAGAGGGGAAGGGAAAGGCGAACACATGCTGTTAGTTATTATTTTTACAAATGACTTGTTAGCCTTTTATTTGCCTGTTCATGCTTCAAACACTCAAAGGACATTTTCAGAATCTCAGTAGATGAAGGTTCAATCTTGAATGACTTGACAGGCTGTATCTTCCTTAAGAGATTTTGACATGATATTAAGCCACAGTTACAAGCCAACACTTGAATGGGAAGCCCTGGGGAAATCTTTCAGGGCTGGAACACAGCATTTAAACAGCAGGAGGCAGGTGTCTGCACCAGTGAAGCAAACAACAATATGATATATTTAGTATTGAAAATGGAAGCAAAAATACTGATTCTTTACCACCGGGAACAGTGGAAGAAGTTGAATGCGGAAAAAAATCATCCTTTGGGGCCCCTGAAAATGTTAATTTACTGACGGAATGAAATATTCTCTCATCACGGCAGGTGCACCCAGAACCAGGCGCTGCTTTCAATATTGTCTTTGAATTTATGTGTTTCCTTTGCAGTGATAGAAAGTGAAGCAGCTGTACTGACCATGTGGAAAGAAAGCAAAGAGCTTTTAATTAGCAATAAGAAGGCTGTTAATTTCTTTTGGGATTTCACTTTCTCTGTCTTTCTGTCTGTCTGTCTTTTTCTCTTTGCATTTTTATTAGTATCTCAACAGGAGTTTCTGCATTTCTCAAAAAGCACAAAAGAATTAAACAACATACTATGGTAGATTCAGGGCAGGGGTTGTGTCTATTTGTTGAGTAAATTTAAGAAATCTAAATAAAGATTTTTAGAGTTTAAATCTACAGCCTTGAACATTCTTGTACTGATAATATCACGTAATCAAATTAAGAGATAAAATATATCCATTATCATCATAGTCAATCACTGTGTCTAATTTTTAAGCATTCAAAAAATATATATATATATATTAAAGGAACAATTAATTAGAAAGCTTTCATTTTAATTCTAGTATATTTAAGGACAAAAGCAATCCAATATCTAAAATGTTATCAACATTAATACTAGGATACTTTTTTCCTCACAACATTATTTTGGTATATATATTTTATACAATTTATATGATTTTTTCTATACATTTTAGGTATTAATCAATTATTAATCATTAATCATTGTCACCATACTTGGATGATAGACATATATATATATTCACACACACTCCTATATATGCATATGTGTTTACATACAGGGTCCAGCAGAAGTAATGCCTGTTTGAGTGTGGTTGGCAGGGTAATAATCTGGGTGTAATAATTTACAGTTTTAATTTGAACATTTCACCTGAAATATCAGATTGTGTGCTTGAATGTGACACTGTATGTTACAGAATTACATGCCTATGATTTTGTAATAAAAGATTTTGTAACTAAAAAGACGCGTTATTTGTGCCAGACCCTGTGTGTGTGTGTGTGTGTGTGTGTGTAATGCACATATAGTGTGAAAGTACTTTTATCTTTTCAATCAGGATATAATAAAGTTTATGTTAGCAATTGTTCTATAATTCATTATGTCCATCTAATAGACACAGGTTTTTGTCCCAACTAAAAATAGTAACATCTTTCTATTTCCTACTTTCATTTCTAGAATTTTAGAACTATAAAATTTTTTTCATATATTTCTAATGCTTTGAAGTATATTTCTATTTTTAAATCATGAATGCCTCTTCATTTTGATATCATTTCAAGATCAGCTTTTTTTCCTCCTTGCTGTACTTAGACATTCTAAATTTGCACTACAAATACATAACAAAATGTTTAACTAGTAAATGAAATTATATAAATGGTTATCCGTGATAGTGTGATGTTTCCATAATGATTTCAACATTTCCTTTACATTTCTTTCAAAGGTTAGCTTTTTATCGTCATAGCTAGAGCATAGGCAAAAATAGATTACGATAAACCCATTTGGATTGTGGAACTTTGACTTGAACTAGATCTTAAAATTGTGTACCTTTAGAATAGGTGGATGGGAAGGGTTAACATTGCTATCAGAAAAGGAAATAGCAGAGCAAAACAGAACAGAAATAACAAGGTATATGCATGAGACAGTCAGAAGACTGATCTTGCTAGAAAGCAAGAATGAAAGTGGGAAATTGCTTTCAAATGCATTTGGATGAACACAATTTAACATTAAAAAGGACCAGAAAGTGTGTTCTCTGAGCTTCCTCTTGATGTAGTTAAAAATAAATAAATAAAATAAAAATGAATTATAACATTATGGCAAAAACTAGTAAATGAGTGATAGAATGCAGCAAGGGCTTTAAAGATAACTAAACATAGGTCGTAAGTCTTGGTTCAGCTACAACAGTTAGGGGCTATGAGTTCTGTTACTTGAAAATCAGAACATTACCCCTATCCTAGGCTTATTTTGATGATTAAATATGCATTTGGGGGCTATATTTGATAGATAATAATCAGGAAGCAGTGTATTCTCCCTACTATATTGAACATACTTTGTTGTATCAGTTATCATTGACACTTAACACCTTAAGTAAATCTTGTAGCCTCTTAGTGACTTGCAACTATAAGAATAAATTCATCTATAAACAGATTAAATCAAATTTTTAAACTCATGTCTACTTTCACATTCCTTCATTTGCTAATCTGAGGCTTGATCTATGGCATATTGACAAGCAGTTGTGAGGGTTGGGGTAGGATGTTGCAGGAATGTGGTCTGTTCTCTCAATTTCCTTGTTTTACCTCTCTCCTGGAATGAACACTTCTTACTCCAGGGTTAGGGATGTGGGAAGGAAGAAAAGTAAAACTATAATTTCTTTGTACTTAACTGATATTATATCATCTCCAGACTACATTTTAAAACCCACCTCTCGATTCCTTCTGCTAGAGTTGCAATCCATTGCAACTCAGTTGAATTTTCCATTTTGTAGGGATTCTGATACCCCAGCTGGCTCCCAACTTTAATAGATTCCTCTATAATGATTTCAGGTGATCACCTTCCTCATTGTCCATGTTTTTCTGTATAAATAAAATGAGTCCTTGTGCCTACTGAACAGGCAAAATGCAGCATGGCTGACTGCCCACTCCACTTGCACTGCCTTGCTGTCATGGGTGACTAGGTAAGAAACAAGTACCGGTCTCATGTCTCCACACCCAACCAATGGGTGTTTAGATGATATAGTTCTGTACGTACCTAAGGAGGGTGCGGATGTCAACTCTCTCATATGTCAACTCCAATGTCTGTGAGTAACTTCCTAGAGCCTCCCTTCTAGCTTAGGTTGAGTAAAAGGGTGAAGGCAGGTCATTCTGATGAAAAGAATGAAAACTACCAGGCCATTTATTCACTATGTCTATGACTTCCTTAAAGAGTGGCCTCAAGTATCTGATCTGCACTGGTATGACTGGCAGGTGTGTATGGTAGCTAACAGAGCAATGATAATTCTGGACACCTCCTAGTTAGACCCCCCAAACTGTGTCTAACATCATTCTTTAGAGCTTGTCATAGTTATCGTGTCTTTCCTTAGCTTTGAGCCTGTAGTGGAATTTTGGAATGGACATCCCTTTCTATACACTGATATGTATAAGAATCCCTTAAAAGAGCACGTCTCAACAAATTCAAGTCTTTATTCTGTTGCATAGTGAGATAGGTATCTCTGATCCTAATGAGACATTAATACAGTTTTGGTATTCATTCCAGTAATGGATATAAAAACAATGAAAACTTCGCTTTTTACTCACATGTGATGTAATTTAGTTTTCACTACCGGAAGGAAAGTAATAAACATTGAAAAATTCCAATAAACTTCTCTTCATATTTTGTAGACATGCTATGTCAGTTTTGGTAATATATTTATTACTTCATCATATATTCTTTTTAAAAAATAGATATTTTTGTTATTTTCATTTGTTTTTCATTCAGAGGTACATAAAATATCCCTTTCGATTATTTTATTATTTTTTTGTCCTCACCCAAAGACATGCTTGTTGACTTTAGAGAGACGGGGTGGGAGGAAGAGAGCGAGAGGGAGAGAAACATCAGTGTGAGAAGCATCCATTAGCTGCCCCTCGCACATGCACCAACCAGGGCTGTACCCACAAGCCAGGTGGTGCCCTAACTGGGGGTCAAACCTGCAACCCTTCAGTTTATGGACAATGCTCTGACCAACTGAGTCACACTGACCAGGGCTGATTGTTTTATGATTCCATTTATACTTGAAAGAAATGTAAGGATAATTTTCTAAATCATAATGAGGGTAATAATAGTGTTTTAATATAACAAGCAACTAAATATTATGTTTAACAAGTGAGTACACTTTTAAGAGAAAGAAGAAATCATAAGTGTCTTCTACTCCAATTATATATTTGTTACAGAGGAAGAAATTGAGGCATAGAGAAAGGAAGCTCTTTGCTAGGGTCTCACATTTTATACATAGTAAATTTGATATTAGAAAAATATCTACAGCTTTCTGGTCTTCTGATAGTTCTACTAAACCATAAGGGTCCCAAATAAATGCTTTTGTAGGAATCCTTAATTACCTTTTTGTAAATATGCATATGTGACCGCCAATATATTTTGTTCCTCTATGTCACAGGGGTGTCAAATTCATTTTCAGCGGGGGCCACATCAGCCTTGTGGTTGCCTTCAAAGGGTTGAATGTAATTTCAACTCTTTGGCAGTTAAGGAGTAGTTACATTTATACAGTCCTAAAATTATTTCAGCCCTTGAAGGCAACCGGGAGGCTGATGTGGCCCCCCCGTGAAATGAGTTTGACACCGCATGCTCTACAACTTACGTTAAATGGAAATCATTGGTTAAATTTTTACTTCAAAAGCTTTTAATACACACCTACTTTTCTAAAGTAAAACAACAATTTTCAAGTTTTTTCTAATATGTAACATTCAACCTTAGCCATAAAATGTTTTTCACATTTTATACCTATGAACCATCATAGAAGCATAAAATTGATCAACTGATGTTTAATTAACTGAAATTCCTAGGTGAAATTGACTTGTGCTTTGCTATTTGTCAACATGAATGAACTAGAAATTCAACATTAATATTTTAACAGACATGTTTTATGAAACAGAATAGTTAACTTGGAAAACCCTATCGTTTCAGAACAGAATTGAATTGATTCATTTTGAAACAGGCTCTAACTTTCTGTTTTTAAAGTCAGCAGTATTCACTATTAATTTGGTCCTGTGGGTAAATATTAACCCTATCACAGAACACAAAATGTTTCAATATTTCATAAAAAATAGTGCTATATATATATTTTCCATAAGCATATATAACATTTATTGTAAGCATATATTAAAATATACATAGAAAAGAGCTTACAAAATTGATTGAAACTGACATCAAGTTTGCATAAACTTTATATCTACTATTTATAATACTTTATAGTACCATAAATATTTTAGTACTGTGGTATTTAGTATGATAAATACTAAACAGGACACACATTTGTAGTACTATAGTACTCTGATGATGAAGGTCTTTCATAAGAACTATCTGATTTCAGTATTGCAAGAACCAGGACATTTAGGCATAACAAGCAAACTATTACTTCTTATTTTTCTTTCATTTTATACATGGAACAAACGCCTACTAAAAATCTCTATTTCTTAAACAACATACAATTTGCTAATGTTCTATTAGGTACCTTTCATCTGGTGTTTTTAATGCTCTAATAACCAATAAGGCAGCTCTAATCTACATTTACTGGTAAGGAAACTAAGATCCAGAGAGCATGAAATAGTTATGTTCTACAATAAGAGGTTACTTCTAATGTAAATCAAGGTTTCAATTTTAGCTTCTGCTATTCCCTTCTGCCCTTTAAAAGACAATTCAAGTATTATTCTGTTCTCAGCTTTTTGCTTTCCCCCTACCATTTCGTGATATAATATTAATGATAGTAATGTCAGCATTTGTATTTTGATTTCTTACATCACTGACATTCTGATAAGCATTTCCCTTCTATTATGGCAATTAGCCCTGGTAATGTTACATTTTTATAGTGCTGATGTCATTTATGAGGAAACTGATGAAGTGATTGAGTGACTGGGTTGATTGCTAATTATATGTTCTCCCCATTCACATAAAAGCAAGAGCTTCTCTTCACATGTGTTGATGGTGGCTAAATATTCTTATACACTCTAAACTATATCAGGATCCCACAGAATCCTTCTTTCAACCCAGGACAGAGACCCATTGTTAGTACGCTGAGCCAATGTTTATGAATTTTGAATCAAAAAGGAAAGGAAAGATCCAATACATTTTGGAGGTGAAGTTGACCATGTAATACAGCTGAGCTGGGCTCTCACATGTTTATACTCACGGGGTGGAAGATGGTTTGAGAGGATAACAACAAGCAAAGAGAAGCTGAATAGACAAAAATGGAAAAAGAAATTAGTAATTGAGGTCCTAAACTGAGATGTCTTTGGATCACAGCTGCTACACTGTCCTTCCTGCAGATTTTGTTTTTTACAAGAGCCAATGAACTATGCTCACCCTCTTTTTATGTACACCATTATGTCCCCAGTTTTACAATGGCAAAGTAATTGTTTCTTTCTACAATTAAAAAAAAAACAATTTGGTGCAGAATGTCTTCTGTATCTTCTGAGAGGACTGCATTTTAATACTTCCTAACTAATATTTTGTAATATGTTTTATCATTCATAATTAATGTAATTTTATGATGTATACTTAATTTAAATCTTCAAATTGTGCAATCTCTTTCTTCTAGGTAGCCTTTTCTGGTGCCATCCACAAGAATTCACTGACAGATAATAACTGCTGATGTTGCAAACACTGAATTGTTACAAAAATTATTTTTTTCTGATGAAAATTAACAGCTTACCACCCCCCTCAAATACATGATCAAGTTGATAATTTTATAGTTGTATGGATTTCCAAGGTTTTTTTCTTATTTATTTATTTGTCCTTATTTATACCTCAAATGTGTTTACATTTTAAACCTGTGAAACCATAGGGAAGGTTTTCACTGGATGCATGTTAACTTCATAACGCCTGTGAACAATTGGTGACAAGAAACAATGCACTGGTTTTTGCAGCAGAGAATGTGAGAGTTTAGGCAATCGATGCTAACACTAATATTAGTAGATAAATGAAATTTATTCTTTTTTGTTACTTTATCTTCTACCTATAAAGGAGACGAGGTATATTTTAGGCTGTTTGAATTTGGAGTGTGATGTTGTAGACAATTTCCCAGACTTCCCAATTAAATTTTAATTGACATCCCCATTAGAGAGCTGTATGGATGAAATGGTCTCACTAAATGGTTTAAGTTTTAGAGTTTTTATTTGGTTTTGTAAATTTTTATACTTTGTGTTACATATTGGAAATTTTTATTAAGATAAGCAAATAATTTCAATGTATTTTTAGATGTACCTATTCTATTTGCCACATTTTAATGTGGAGAGTTTAAATATTATCAGTTTACCAATAAAAGAGAATAGGAGAGTAATTTATCATTTGCAACATGCACTTGCTTATTTTTCTCTAACATTCTACAAGAATTTACTGAATAGATTCTTTGCTCCATATAAGAGAAAGTGATTGAATAAGATTAATTTCTGTCTGAAATAGTCCAAAGTATAATTAAGGATTCTAGGAAAAATACTATTACAATGTAGAGTGATAAATACCGTAATAGAGGAGAGCCCACTGAGTGATGAGAATGCAAAGAAGTAAAACAATAAAATCTACACTAATCTAAGTCTGGTTTAGTTAGAATTAGCTTCACAGGGAAGGTGACACCCAAGTTGCCTTGAATGTCAAGCAAGATTCCTGAGTCAGAAGAGTAGGAGAGATCCAGAGAAAGCTGTAGGAATTAGCTTTGGCTAAGTGGAGCTACATTTCACTTAGAGTAGAGGGAAAAAGAATGAGCATGATACTATTGTATTTGTAAGTGACTATACTTGGAGACAGTTTAGTTCACTGTGGTATGTAAAAGTTCTGAACAAATAGAAGGTAAAAACCCAGAAACATGCATATGACCATGGAAAATGATAAATGGATGATTATATATATATTCAGATGGCATAACCCCAAAGTGTAACGTGCATGTATGCATGCATGCATGCATGTATGTATAAATATGTATACATACATGTGTATGTGTCTAGTTAAAAAAGCTAAAACAGAGGAAGAAATTGCACTGGAGTGCATATAAGAGAACACCTTGCCCTTCGACTGCACCCATCTGCACCCAGCCACGTGACTTGTAGCTGGAGGAGGCAGCAGTATTCTCAGAGGAGAGCCAGTTTCAGTTAAGTCTTAGTTACTCCATTCAAAAAGATACTCAGTTGTTCTGTGTGACAAAGGGAGTGGTTCAATTGAAATATACTTAAGTCAAGAAGAGGCTTTATTGATTAAAATAAGCACTACCAACAAGAGTTTAAGAGCAGGAGCTGATGTTTATTTGATCAGTTTCTGAAACAATCATGTTATCTTTTGAATAGCAACTTAAAATGAAATTAACCTTCAAACCATTTTCAAGTGTGCATAACAATGGCCCATCAAAACTCTACCCTTTTAACGAAAAACTTCAAGTTTCCCTGTGCTCTTTTCCTGACAATATCAAGGACTGTTTGTTTCTTTTTATCTCTAGCTCTTTCTGCCTGCTGAGAAATAAACATGGGAGGCCTTTATTTTTTTTAAACAATCTCAAATATAATCCAAAACACATTAGTCCCCCCAACACACACATTTTTTAGTGATTGGTTTTCCATCTATAAGTGGGCAATAATTTACTTTTTTAATATAGAAAAAAATCTTTATTTATTGTCTAATTAAACTTGAATACCTTTTTATTTATTTATTTATTTATTTTGCCTGAAAGAAGTTCAGATACAAACCCTGGCAGAATCACATTCAGAAAACTACCATTGAAGCATGCCTGCAAGATAGTTCTTATTTCTTTTAAGTTGAACCCATGTACAGATACCTCATCTCTCAGTAAATATGCAATGCACTTTCTTTATTCTTAAATGCCTAATTTGGGTAACTATAACATATTTTACTGTGGCCTATCAAATAAAATATTTTTGGCCAAATATCCTTTTGAACATTTGAGTAAATATGATTAAAAAATAAATGCCAGATATTTCTTTTTTTAATTATATTTTATTGATTATGCTATTACAGTTGTCCCATTTCTCCCCCCATCATGCCCATCCACCCGGCACACCCCTCCCACCTACATTCCCCCCTTTAGTTCATGTCCATGTGTCATAAGTTCTTTAGCTTCTACTTTTCCCACACTATTCTTGCCCTCCCCTGTCTATTTTCTACCCACCGTCAATGCTACTTAATCCCAGATATTTCTAATTGAATTCAGTCTTGAGTGAAGCATTCTAATTCTAAAAATTCTGTCTGTTAGAGTCTGTTAGGATAACAAAAATGGGTGCTTTTTTTGTAATTTGCACATATTTTGAACAGCAGTTTGAGAGCAGTTGGAACATGTTAGCACTAACAGCACTCTTTTTCTTGACAATATTTACCTTGACATTTCTATTACAAGAAGCAATGAGTTATTTCTGCTGTCATTCAGGAAATGTCTCAAGATGATGAAAAAGAATCATGTTTACCGATTTGCATGGAGACTTGACTTTTGTCAACACACAACACAATATACGGATGATGTATTATTGAACTGTACAACCGAAACCTGTATAACTTTCTTAACTGATGGTGCCCCAATAAATTCAATAAAAATTAATAAAGCATAAATAAATAAAGTGTAAATTAAAAAAAAAGAACTTGCATGGAAATCTTTTATATTCCAGGTGGCTGTAGTGATCCCAGGTCTCTGCAGAAATAAATTTTCACAACTTGAATACGTAGGCAGGGCTCTCACTCATCCTTGATCTCTGCACAAGACTATTGATTTCATTAAGGATGCATTATAGCCCAGAGTCTTTAAGCAAACACATTTTCCCCTAAAAATCAAATAGAGGAATAGGCAAAGAATTCTCTTTCATCTATAAATTATAAAGCCAAGTTCAAGAAATTCAAAGTACTTGAAAAGTAGTATTTGATTTCTTATGTAATGAGATTATAAAAAATAAAAAATAAAAACTCAGTGCAGACTCACTGTAATGATGGAACTTTAATATTTTAATATAAACCCAGGATATTATGTCCAACTGCATTTAATTAAGAGGACAAATTGTATAAGCATAAAGTAGCAAATTTTATCTCAGAGTAAATGTTCATTGAGTAGGCATTTATTTTCAGGAAAAATAATTTTAAATTCTGTAAGTATATACACGCACATCTCAATTTCCTTAAGTTACTGTCATTTTCATCCTTTTAGCTAAGAGGCACCCTTTCTCTTCCGGTCTCAGGAAACAATGGAACAGTGATGGCTCTGAAAGTGTGAAAACAAAAACGAAATCCTTTTCACATTTGTATTCTTCTGTTTAAAATGAGAAATAGCAATCTGTAGTCAATTCTTAACAGAAAAGTACACATTTAATATATTTCTGACAATATTCCTTTGGGAGATGGTGTACATTTTTTAGTTTAAATCATTCACAATCTTTATCCCTCCTTTTTTTTTTTCCTTTAACATTATGTCTGGTAAACTACTACCTCTGGCTTTTCCATTCCCTGCTTATATAGTGATCATGTTAAACACATCTAACTAAAGAAAGGGAAGTGAAAATGTTTAGGTAGGTCAATCTTTACAAAATTAAAAAATAAATAATAAAAAGATACATTTTTATTAGGAGAGAAGGCCTTTCCATTTCCTTTCTCCCTTTCCCTTTTCCTTGCCTGGAACTCAGACCCACAGCTGGAGTTACAACACACATCTGCCTATGATTTGAAAGCCACATGTTAACAATGAAACTGAAGAGAGTTGCTCCTGTTTTTATGTCCTTAAACCCAAAGCTTTCTATTGCTTTAGCGACTAAAGCTTATTTAAGGTTTAAAAAAAATAAATTCATAACTGAGTTATGCTATTACGAAAGGATTTCTGTTAATTGTAGAAATACAGCTAAAATTAAATGATGTAAGCCGATTATCCTCTATAAACAGGAGAACATTTCCCATTTTAAACTATTATTTATTTCCTCAATTCTGTGCACGTTGAAAAACATCAGGGAACACTACTTTTTTGTATATTTTCTCTTGTATAAATTGACACAAGCCTACCCCAATATGGCAGTGTGATTTTTTTCAGTTACTTTTGTGTAATGTAAACAACCTAGCCAAGTCAGTTATCTAGGTGAAATTGTTCTACAATTTGGACAGTGCTCTGGTACCTTTTACTTAGCCACTTGAAATCACTGCAAATCCTTCAAATACTCCATGGGGGGAAATATAAACAAATGAAATAGCTTCAAAATACAATTATTCACTATTATTATTATTATTATTATTATTATTAAAAGGGCAAGTAGGAAAATAATTCAAGTAAACCATTCTTTTTTAGGAATGGGATCTAGACTTACAAAAAGGATTACAGGTAACTTGTTTAGGACTTGTTAGTTGCTATATACACTTTATATATCTCCTTGTTTAGGTGAACAAAATCTATTACTTACATGGTATTCTTGCAATATCTGGTTCAAAAACTATCAAATTATCATTTACTTGGGGATTAATGACTCATTTACATATTTTACTTTAAAATAAGTTTATCCCATGAAAAAATATATAACATGTGGTTTTTCAGTGCAATGTATCATATATTGCAGTTATTTGAATTTTGTATATGAAAAAGCTTATTGGGTATATATGCTAAATATATGATACATATTACATATATTTATTCAAAATATTTGTGTGTTGTCTGTGCGATTTTTTTATTGTTGACACTATTACAGATGTCCCCATTCCTTTCCCCCCTTTTGCCCACCTCCACCCATCACTCACCCACCCTTCTTACTGGCCTTCACCACACAGTTGTCTGTGTCTATAAATTTTGCATATCTGTATATATGTTTTTTGCCTAAGCCCTTCATCTTCTTTCATCCAGTCTCCCCTCCCCTCTGTGTGATTTTAATGGTTACTCTAAACCATACTTGTGCTCAGTAGTTTAAAAATTTAAAATAATAAAAAAACACTCATGTATTGGTTTTGTTTCTTTGTTAAACAGAGCATTTCATTTCTATTTACTCCTGACATTTTACAATAACTCCATTGTAAATATACCATAGAAAAAGAATATATTATTTGGTTTATAAACATTTATTTTTTAATAAAATACCCACTTTGTTTATACCAGAAGTTTCATAACAACAGGAAATCTGTGATAAAAAACATACCAGCATTATGGTATTTTAATTCTCCCTTTAGTTCCTAAGGAAGAAGATTAGTACCTTTTTCCACAATTTTTAAAAATGCATATGAATTTAAATTCTTTTCAATGACTAGATAGCAATGTTAGTTCGATCACCAATGCATGGCAATGCAGAGTAAAGGACAACCCAACTGTAGAAAGTCCTGTTTCAGTAGTGCTAATGATTTCTGGCTTCTCATTTCTTGTAATTTAAGGAGTAGCCTACAGACTTTCTTACTGTGACTGTTACATCTGCCATTTTATCCTCATGCCTGTGATAGGTTTGCAGCAATGCCTGTACAACCCCAGTTGTATTGGGTAAGTGATGACACAAAAGTAGTCATCCAGAATTTAGGGCTACAGTAAGTCAACTCTTGTTCTTCTTCTTCTTCTTTTGTTTTTGTTAAGCAGTTTGAAATTACTAATCAACAATAAATTTGGAATGCATATTTGCAACTTCTTTTTGCAAAGAAAAATGTATAAAATAATAATGCCATATACCCATTATCATAAAAAGAAAAATCAAGACATTAGAATTAAAGCTCTCCCAACACCAAATTCATGTATTGCAGTTTTAACAGGAAAACATCAGTTTTACTACACAAAGTGCATGCATAAAGAATTTTTACATAACTGATTGTATTGCCTTTGTATTTTACAGCTCTAAGTAAATAACCATATAAACTTCTTTAAATGCAAAAATTGCTTAATTTTTTAAGAAACTCCCTTTCAGTTTTACTTAAAAGCTTTTTTGTTTTAAATTAAATTTGTGAAACGTTGAATTGGTTATTTTTCTTAATGCTTACCAACGCATATTCACATAACTCTTGCTGCCAAGATTTGCTAACAAAACACAATTATATGGTAACAGATTCTTACAAATTCAATACTAAAAATTTAAAAATCTTAAAAAGTAAAATCAGAACAGAAATGTTTTAAAATGTGAAATACAGTCTGCTCAATTAGATTTGAAATATTTATTATAATTATTGAAATATATAGTAAAGAGGAAGGGTGAGGTATAAGTTAAGCTGTAGTAGTTTGAGTTCTGAAACAGCTAGTGCTTTAGTTTCTGCCCACCACGATAAAATGTGGAGCCTAGAGGGATTCAGTCAGTACCCTATGTCCCCAAACTCCCCATTGGAAAAATAAGAATTATAAGAGTTGTTGCATGGAGTTAATGAAAAAATTATGCATAGTTTCTCTCCTGAGTAATATTGAATAAGTACTAGCTGGCAATGTTATTTTCCGATATTTTGCATTAATTTTTGTTCAGATTTTTAAAAATAAGAATAAGAGCTACTTCCAAAGTCGATGTGCTCTGGAATTTCTCCTCATCAAATATTCTACAAGAAATAGCTTCTTGTTGAGAAAACCTATATCCCTTTTGTGGATATTCACAATTAGCATTTCCACATAAAATATATCCATTTAAATTTGAATTTCAGATAAATAACAAGTAACATTTTTAGAATGAGAATGTCCAAAATATTTTAACGGACATACTCTGGACACGTAAGTATTTATTCTTTATCTGAAATTCAAATTCAACAGAAGATTCTGTATTTCATTTGCTAAATCAGGCAATCCTATTCACAGCACAATTAAGATTTAAGAAAAAACATTGTAAGAAGAAGTGGTTAGGTTGGTTTAATCCAATTATCCACAAAGTTTGTTCAGCCACAGAACACTTTTGACAATAATATCTATTCATACATTGATGGACACAAATCTGAAGAAGCTGCGTAGTCTCATATTTTAATTTTACAAGTGAGGAGACTAAAAGAAGCTAATATACTGAATTTTTCTGGCAGCAGAGATCAGTTGCAAGTCATCTAATCTGGTTAATCATGCTTTCTCATTTTCTTTCAGAAAAATTAAGTCATGGTCTTTCAATTTATCTTTAACGACCTGAGAGCTCCAAAATAATGTTATGGTTATCATAATTCATGATTTGTGCATATTTTCATTTAGAAGTCTGTGACTTTTTCCATGCACTATTTTATTTATATAATGATCCACTTTTTGTACTAGAAATGTATTAGTTACAAACCCTATGGTCTTAGTAAATTTCAAATTTATTGCACCAAAATCTATTCCAAAAGAGACTGAATATATATTATAAATGTATATATTCATGAAACCCCTAAAACCCCACATAAATTTGTTGCGGAATCATGGACAAAGTTACATTAGAAATTCACAACCCATATTTGACAGTGAAGTCAAGAAAGAAGCAAACCAACAAATACAAAAATAAAACTTTTTATTTCAGTACAAGTTTTAAAACAAAAATATGAGGGTTTGGAATGTGATTGAAAGGCTGAAAAGGGCAAAATTTAAGAAGAAAAACATTTTTATTTATTTTAGTCAAAGCATTATAAAGTGTTTTGGTCAAATTACATATAAATTTGATGTAATTTTTAGTTTCTGAATTAATTGCCATACTATTTGAAAAATAATATAGTTTGTTCTTAAGCTAAAATACTGGTTGGACAATGATTTTCGTCTCCCTTAGTCATAGTGTGCGTGTGTGCGTGCGTGCGTGCCGTCTGTCTTTTTGAGTCACCTCTTCAGCGTCTCCAAGTTAACTTATTTCTTGTAATAATTTTGGTAGAGTTTAATGACTTGTCCATGCAAAGGTTATATAATACTGAGAAACAATTTAAAGCCAGGGGTATGTCAGAATAACTGATTTTTAAATATTAGTTTCAATGTGTGGGTGTTCATGTAACTTAAGAAAATCACTCGGGTAGATTATGCACCGTGATACATTTTTAAAGTTCATGTTTTCCCTAGAAAATGTTTTAAGCTCTATGGTGAAGATTGAATTCTTGGTCTCTCTTCCATGTGATAAACCTCAGCTTGTCTAAAAGTTTAAAGCCAATGGCATGCTTAAAATAACAGGGACTTGATACTTGAAATGAGCAGTTTTCTAGTCTTTCTATTCCCTATAATTGCTTTGAATGCCTGGAGTTATTTAATTGTGATAATCTGTTTATATATTTTCCTTTCTAATATTAACTCTTGTAAGAGCTTCAGGGCTATGTATAATTCTCTGTAGAAATGATCAAGGTGATACATTTATTATATTTCTCTAAAACATATAAATGTATAGTTAAGTTTGACACTTAATTTCTCATGTTATGGGAAATAATTGAATATAAGCCTTAAAATGGTGACAGGCCTTATGTTAGCAATTGATATTTAAATTGATTATTTAAACATTTATTTGTATTAATTTTATGCTCTCTCTATTAGTTACTTACTGTTGATTTATAAAACTGTTTCCTATTTTATAAAAATCTTTGTTTCCTATATTTTAAGAGATTTATTTTTGTCCATTAACAAATCTTCATTTTTGACATACTATTTTCAAGTAATTGGAATTTGTGTGGCTAAATTATGTTACTAAGTTTCAAGTATACCATAACTGAAAGAAACAATAATTTATCTGTTGTGAATGAAAATAGAGTAAATCAACAATGAAAATCTAATTCAATCAAATTGCTGTTTGAACTAATTCGCTTAAATGTATTTCTGTTCTAATATCATCTAAATATAAAGATCACATGTTACTACTTTAATATTATATTACTTATTCATTATTTGCAATTGCCAAAGTGAGTCCAGGTGTTAAATGCTGAAATCTCTTTCAAAATAAAGTATTTATAATATTATGGGATTCAATTATTTAGAGGAAAACATTGAATGTTTTTATCATTGATAGAATGTAAAACATTTAATTACTAAAATATTGCTTTTGATATAACGGTCATCTACAGAAACTTTAAAAATCAACATTAGTATATGACATATGTATCATAAAGAGAGACAAAGCTATACATCTGCTTATAATAAAATTGTGTTAAAAGAGTAAAAATACATTATTTATAGTGATAACTAGCCTATATAAATTTATAAAATTATTTGTTTTCCTTAAATCCAAACAAATCTATCATGAATTTAGATACCTGGATAATCTTCAAAACAAATTAAATCAACTGGCAACTATTTCAATAATGATATAACTAAATAAATCATGGTTGACAATCCCAATAATGCTCATTTTTAAAACATTCTTTTATGCTTATTTTACTTTGAAAATTTTACTTATTTATCCTTTTATCATTGTTCAGTTATAGTTGTCCCACCTTTTTCCTGTTGCTATCCCCTTCCCTGCCCTGGCCAAGGGCCAATCCCCACCGCATTGTCTGTGCCCATGAGTCCTCTATATACGTTCCTTGACTTGCACCTTCCCCTTCTTCCCTCTGTTATCCTTCACTCTCCTCCCCTCTGGTTACGGTCAGTTTGTTTTATTTCCACATCTTTGGTTCTATTTTGCTCACTTGTTTGTTTTTTTTATTAGGTTCCACTTATAGGTGCGATCATATGATATCTGCCTTTCACCACCTGGATTACTTTGCATAGCATAATACTTTCCAGTTCCATCCATGCTGTTGCAAAATCATACTCTTATTTAAATTAAAATCCAAAGTATCAGTTTAGTTATGTTAAATCTAATGAAAATGAAAATTAAGTTATATATTGACAATTATAATTTATATTTATAACTAAAATTATTATTTATCTGAGAACAAAGCCCCATGGTTATGCTAAAACAAACTTATGTTAATCAATTCATTTCTTCTTATACAAGTTTCCACATAACCCATGTCTCATAAATAATATATATCCAGTTGTAAAAAAAATAGCTTAGTATGTTTTATATATTTCCCTTCATCAAATTATAGAAATGTTCTTCTAAAAGTTATTAATATGAAAATATTAAAAACATGACATTTATTGCTCAACCAATTGGAAGCTGAAAGAGTGATGCATTTCAGACCTTGTGTCAAGTTTTAAATTATGATTTGGCTTATGTATTTTTATTGGGCAGAAGTGTCCTGTTGTTCAAATCTAAGGTAATTACAAAATAAACTAACATCTGTACTTATGTCAAAATAGTATGGCTTATTTTTTATGATTAACTAGAGCAAAACTGAACATTGTCATGAAAGTTTTAATCCAATTCATTTTTATTAGACTATATTATGTGCATTATGATTATATATTTTCAGATTTTTCTTTATTAACTAGTGTTCTTTTAATTTTTAAAAATATTACCATTTTGTTCATTTTATTTTTTAAAGATTTTATTTATTTTCAGACAGAAGGGCAGGGAGGGAGAAAGAAAGGGAGAGAAACATCAATGTGTGTTTGATGCCACAACCTAGGCTTGTGCCCTGACAGGGAATCGAACTGGCGACCCTTTAATTCTCAGGCTGGCATTGAATCCTCTGAGCTGCACCAGCTAGGGCCATGTTTTAAAACTTTATCTCTTTCAGATCTGGAAAAGAATTTACTCAGTATAAGTTTTAATAATTGGAGTAAAATATAGTTTTGCAATAAATTTAACTCCCCTTATATATTCCATCACTTTTATGATAGCTAAGAATTCTTGTTTACCACTGTATCATTTGTATTTATCTTAAAACTTGTAAATGATGTGCTCAATTTATCTGAAAATATATGACTAAATGAAATCTGTATATTTATGCCAACAAATATATATGTATACATATATAATAATGATCTAGTGTATACATTGAAATATACATGTGGCAAATTATTAATAACTGAAATATATTTGAATACATTCATGTTCACATGCATGCCTATATTAATTTCCTGTTAACACTGTAACAAATTACCACAATTCAGTGGTTTAAACAAAGCACATTTATTCTTACATTTCTGGAGGTTGAAAGTCCAAATTCACCAGCCAAGTGAAGTCCTCATGAAGGCAGACTCAATTCATTCTGGAGGCACTGGAGAATCCATCTCCTTGTTTTTGCTGGTTTATAGAGGCTATATGAGTTTTCCTGGCTCATGCAACCCTCTTCCTTCCTCAAATCCAGTAAATTTGTTTCCTTTTCCAATCCCTCTGTTCCACTGTTTCTGTATTTCTATCTTTGTGTTTCTTTCTCTCTGCTTCTGTTTCACATCAGCTTCTCTTGATTCTCTGTTGTTCCTTCTAAAGCACTAGCAAAAAGTTATTCAATCACACTCTTGGTTTCTGTCCAGAGAATATTTGCCTGACAGTGAATCTCCTAATTTTAGCATCTTTTGTAATCAGGATAGGATGAGAATTTCCAAAATTATCCATTTTGCTAAATCTATTGATATGGGCTTTTCTTCTTGCATTTTACTCTAAGTGGCAACAAGAAATCAGGCTGCACCATCAACACTTGGCTTAGAAATCTCCTCATTTAAATACCCAAGTTCATCACTTACAAGATCTGCTTCCTACACAACTGTATGTAAAATCCTGCCGATCTCCCTCCCACTGTAAACAAGAATCTCTTTTCCTCCAGTTTCCAGTAATGTGTTTCTGATTTCTTTCTGATCCCTCCCCAGTAGTGTCTTTAACATCAATACTCTTGTTCCCATCTCTTTATGGTGATTTAGGTATTACCTAAGATGATACAGGTTTTCTCCACTCTGACTCACACTTCTTCTGAGACCTTTTTGGAAGAGTCTGTGACATCTGTAATTCTGCCAACAATCTGCTCAAAACAATCTAGGCTGTTTTGATCATGTTTTAAAAATTCTTCCATTTGATCTAGGACATTGTTCAGTACCACAGTATCTTTGTTGATATTTTGTTTGGAGGATCTATCCACTTTTGACATCGGGGTGTTGAAATCCCCTACTATAATTGTGTTGCTGTCAATACCTTTCTTGCTCCACTCTAAGAAAACAAGAAACCCAGTTAAAAAATGGGGCAAGGACTTGAACAGACACTTCTCCAAGGACAGACAGAGGGTCTGGAGACATATAAAAGGATGCTCAATATTGCTAGCCATCAGAAAGATGCAAATTAAAAACACAGTGAGATACCACTTCACACTGCTGAGAATGGCCATCATAAGCAAAGCAACAAATAACAAGCGTTGGAGAGGTTTGGAAAAAAGGGAACCCTAGTGCACTGTTGGTGGGATTGCAAACTGGTACAACCACTGTGGAAAAAAGTATGAAATTTCCTCAGAAAACTAAAAATGGAATTGCCTTTTGACATGGCAATTCCACCGCTAGGATTATATCCTAAGAACCCTGAAACACCAATCCATAAGCACATATGCAACCCAATGTTCATAGCAACACAATTTACAATAGCCAAGTGCTGGAAGCAACCTAAGTGCCTATCAGTAAATGAATGGATCAAAAAACTGTGGCATATTTACACAATGGAATTCTACACAGCAGAGAGAAAAAAGGATCTCCTACCCTTTGTGACAGCATGGATGGAACTGGAAAGCATTATGCTAAGTGAAATTAGCTAGGTGGTGAAAGACAAATACCATATGATCTCACCATTAACAGGAACCTGATCAACAAAAGAAACAAGCAAGCAAAGTATAGCCAAAGACATTGAACTTGAGAACAGGCTGACAGTGACCAGAGGGGGGTGGATAAAGGGGGGGGGG
>PVKU01010518.1:0-51561 GCA_004027475.1 Anoura caudifer | reverse complement strand
AAAAAAAATAGTCATGGGGATAAAAAGCACAGCATAGGGAATTTAATCAATAATATTGTAGTAACTACAGATAGTGCTAGGTTGGTACTTGAAATATTGGGGGATCACTTTTTAATGTATATGATTGTCTAACCACCATGCTGTACACTTGAAATAATGTTGAATGTCAACTGTAATTGAAAAAAAAAATGTCATGTTTCCTTCACTGTAAAGCTCTTACATGTTAGCCTGTTCTTTTCTAGTCAACAAATTCCTCTTAAGAAAGTTTCAAATGCCTTCTTGGTGGCCTCTCAAATCCCAGTTTCCCCATGTTCCTAATCTGTTCTTGATGCCAACTTCATTGTCTACATTTTCGTCACAGCATGCAAATTTCACAGAGGCTGAAATGTATACACACTTTGGATCAGTCAGCTACCCCCAAAGTAGACTGACTCTCCCCAGTCCCCATTTACTCCAACTCCTCCTTTCAGGATGAGCTGAGGGACTTTTTTACTCTTTAGCTCTTCTGTAGACTTTCCAAACATGATTTCCAACCAAACAAGCCAAAAAAATTAAAAAAAAAAAAAAAAAAAAAACCTCAGATGTCCCAGCAAACACACAGCCATCTCTGCTGATCAAGCCCTTCCCTACAAGAAAAGGGGAAAAAACTTGACCACAGTCACATAGTGGGAAAGAGAGAACAACTCTGTTTCCTAGGCAACCCCAACTATACAGAGACAAACATTACACTTAGGCCACAACAGTTCCTAGACTAGATAAGAGGAACTTTGTGGCTGTTAGTCACATATAGGATCATCTCTTTTTTTTAATCCCACAGAAAAACAACTAGAAGTAGAGAAACAAAAGAACACATTGCTCCTAGAAAGAACTTCATGGTTTCTGAGCTCAACTGGTCCAGCTGGACCCAGAACAAGGAAAAGAACAAGAGGAACAGCAATAATAATGTTCCCCTGCCTGGACATGCTCCCTTTCCCTGGCCCCTCCTATCTATTATCTCATCTGATCCTCACAGCAGCCCTCTTTGCATGTCAACAAGAATCACAAGAGCACCCCTCCACGCCTCTTCTCATGAATACAGAACATTTTGTTTCCTGCCCTTAGAAAAAGAAGCAGTTAAGATTTACCTCCATTTGACAGACAAGAAAACTAAGAGCCAGAGAGTTCAGTGCTACTCCCACAGTGCCCACATATCCCATGGGGCAGTGGTTCCCAGACTGTATGACCACAAGGGCTCATTTTTAATGTCAAGAATAACCTCAGAACTACCCCTCCCACCCAAAAGTAATTGAACTTTTGGTATCCACTGAGAGAGAGAGAGAACACAGAATGACAAACCATGAACGTGAATCCAGTGAGGGCTTTTAAAGCAGTGTATTGTATTTGCCACAAAAGTGCAGAGGTGGATATGAAAAGTAAAACAAATGTGAGTGGTAGATGGCTCACATACAAGGACTACTGGGGTGCAAGGTGCAAGGCTCTCAGGCTAGGAAGTACCACCAAGGAAGATGTTCCCTATTGGGGTCTGAGAAGAAACCCAAGGTGTGAACAAATGAGGAAGCATGGCTGTTAGAACCTTCAGTGTGGGGAGAAGGACTCTAGGAAGACCACAGAAAAGAAGGTACACAATCTGCTGTTGCTTAGGGTGTTTTGAAGTTATCCCAACATCATCCTACTTATTCTGGAAAATTTTGCTTTCAAATCTCTCCTTATCTCCTGCTAGTTGGTTAGAAATTAATGGACATAATTAGAGCAGACAGAGCTCAGTTCCTCAGTTATCTCATGCAGAGAAGCTTGTTGGAATCCAAATACTTAATATTTAACCACCTCTCCTGGATCAGGCAAGGTTTGATAGAGAACTCCATCAGTTAGCTATTCCAAACAGAAGTGGTTTCCGGGGAAGAGTTGGCTGGAAAGGGCCATAATAACAATAATTACAATGGTAGCTAACATTTATGTGCCATTTACTTGGTGTCAGACACTATTCTAAGCCCCTTTACAACTATTGCTGCTTTTAATCTATACAATCCTATGAAGATATGCCATTAAGATCCCCATTTTACAGATGAGAAAATGGAACACCAAGGCACAGAGAAGTAAAACAATTTGCCCCAGATCATTCACCAAGAGAATGGAAGATCTGGGACTGCGGGGAGGAGAGACAATGCATTGAGAAAAAAAAAAAAAAGGATGGAGAATCTCAACAGTTTCCATAATTCTTCAGAGACTAGGTAAGTGTTCTGGGGCTGGGGAGGAGAGGGCAGAAAAGAGACCACCACAAACTAGCAGAGAGGATAACATAAGATTTAAAATGGCCAGTAAGTCTAGAGGGATGAGAGTGAATAAGGAAGGAAGAAAGAGGGAGAATGGGGGACCAACTTGGCTGACTCCCAGCCAAATGAGTAGAGATAGGATCTAATAGGTCTCAGGGAGCCATGGTAGGCTTTTGAGCAGAGAAGTGATGTGATGCCAAAAATATTTGCAGAAGATGGTTCATGACAGCTGAAGGAACTGTAGCCGAGAAAGGATAGCTGAAGTCATGCCAGCTGTTGTTGTAATACAGGTGTGAGGTGATGAGAGGCAGCTGGGATGGGGGAGAAGTTGTGGAAAGGAGACAAAGGGTCAAAGCCAAAAGACACCAAAAGGCAATATTTCTCCAGGTGTGGTCAATGTCTGTGTGCATCAGGCTTGTTTAACTGCAAATTCCAGGCCCTACTCCCAGACTAAAGAGTGGTACTTGGGAACTAATAACTAACAAGCTCCACTGGTGATACTGGAGGATGTGAAAATCTGAGAAGCCTCCACTCAGTGAAAAATCAGCATGACCTGGTAACAAAATGAACTGGGGAGGAGAGAGCAAAGTAGCCATAAGCTGAAGATGACTTGAAAGGGTTTTTTTGTATTTTTAAAATTGTTGTAAAATATATATAACATACAATTTACCATTTTAACCATTTTAAGCGTACAGTCTAATAACATTAAGTACATTCACATTATTTTATAACCATCACAATCATCCATCTCTAGAACTTTTTCATGTTCTCAAACTGAAACTGTATAACCACAAAACATCAGCTCCCCATTTGAACCTCCCCCAGCCTTTGGTGACATGGAAGTTTGAGTCTGGAGGAAGAGGTACTGACTACAGAAGTACTGAAGGAAACAAGTGTAGAAAAAATTCAGATTACCAGAAAGAAAACGAATTCCAATTTTGATTTCCAGTTGAACTAAGCATATTTACATAAGGAAATATCTCAGAACCACCTGTGGAAACAAATGTGAAATCCAGAGCTAGAGTAGCAGATGCAGGTTTGTCTATGTGTCACAGGAGCTGAAGTGATGTGAGAAGACACATGCCCCAGGAAGTGGGTGCAGAGGAGGCCATGCTGTAGGCCCAGAGCCTTGCATGCCCTTTGGAGGCCACCCACAGTGAGTCCATGCAACTGAATAAGAAGGGCCAGCTTGAGAGGTGTGAAAGACAGAGACAGAAAAAAAAGGGAACAGTGAGGTTTGCAATCTCCTCTCTATTTTTATTTCTTTGTCTCTTCTTTTTGACATTTACTTTTCACAGTCATTAGCATAAGCCCCACCATCTTATAAAATTAAACTAGTCACTAAAAGTTACTTCAGGGAAGACTGAAGCAGCTGAGGTATTCTAGAAAGAGGAGTCAGGAGTCCTGGGGTGTAGTCCTATTCTTTGGATAACAAGATATATAACCTTGGACAAGTCTTTGGTGTCTCCAGACTTCAGTTTTCCAATTTGCAAAACAAAGTGGTTACCCAGGATCATTTCCAAGTCAGGTGTCTGGTATAACTGAGCCAACAGATGCCCGTAGCTCTGTGGCTTGTGTGCATTACTTCTTTGCTCAAGCCCTCATTTTCCCTTCCAGCTCCCATTCTCATATTGATTTCTATCAAGTTGCTGAAGAAATAGCCACTTTAAAAGACCAATACATGGTTGTGCACCACAATACTCCATTTAATTTTGTAGAGGAAGGAATCACCTACGTCTTATTTTCCAGCCTTGCTGACTTCATGAACCACTTTTGGTTGCCTATATTGTGACAACATACTTACAACCTCTAGGTCACCCAAATCAAATGGGAGGGAGGTGAATGGGTTGCATGGAGGTGTCTTGGGTAGGCAGAGAGAACCGGCTTGCCTTTGAAAAAATTGCGAGTGATGCAGATAAATGGAGACAACAGGAAAGGAATGAAAAAGACTTGACTCCAAGAGGGTGCTCCAGGATAGACAAGAACTAGAAGTGGAATGTGAACAAAAAAGGGTGGCCCCAGCCCACTGGACTTTCCTCACCTGGTTCCTCTTCTGTTTTGCTGCTGTTGCACTGGTGAACTTCCTGCTGCCAACGCCTAACAGAAAACAGGACATATTCTTTACCACAGACCAGTTCTATGGGTCCTGAACTGTCCCAAACATCTCTTCTTTGAAGTCCATTGTAATACAGAACTCAGTCATTTAAATGCAAAACCAATCCAACCATCGTGCAGAAGCATCTTGAGATGCAAGTGATGTTCCAGTGAGTTAAGTCACATCTGAGATAAGAAAATGCAGTGATACATCATTAGGGTTGAATGGAGCTCTGGAAATTAACTGCTCAACCCTTCTCACTTCCAAGGGGAGGACAGTGAAACCCCAGAGAGAAAAACAGGCTTACCCCAGCCCCTCACGCAGATAGCAGCAGGGCTAGGATGAGCCCTGTGTTATTACAAATGACCCTCTTTCTCTAGGCCTCAGTGTCCACATCTATAAAATAAGATATTGGATCACTGCAATAGTTCTTAACCTTGGCTGTGCATTGGTATCACCTGGCAAGAGTTTACTGCAATACTAATGTATGAACCCCATCCTCAGAAATGTTGCTAGAATTGGTCTGGGATTGTGACATGGACATACGCATTTTTAAGCTCCCCAGGTGATTCCTGGGTTATCTGTGAAGATTGTCTCCATCTTAACATTTGGATCCACTCATTATGCAAATATTGGCACTTACAGTGTGCCAGGCACTCTGCTAGGTACAGATCAGGTCAGACATAAGCTCTATGCTCCTGGAGCCCATTTCATATTTACATAAATAGAGAGCATATGAGATAGACTGCTCATATTAGTGGGCCTGTTCAGAGGCAATTCTTCTCTTCTTTCTCCAAGCAGCAGCTTTATGATTGATAAAGGTGATATTCTTATCTCCTGCCTGACTCACGTGTGTATCTATCTTTATTGATTCTGATTTCAGGCAAAAGACAAGAGATGCTATTAATCAGCAGTTCTCAAATGCTAAAACATTCTGTTACAGATGACAGGCAGTATACAAATAATCTTTTATTTTTTGTTTACCTTTTCAGGCTTTTCCTTCTCTATCTGCTGGAGCACCTCTGGGGTAAACTCTACTCTCTCTACACTCTTTTTCTCTGGTTTGTTCCATCTACTCTTTTTCTGTTTAATCTTTTTTATTTTTGCATTATTATTTAGTCCCCTTATGCAACCTCCCTCCAGCAGTCACCACACTATTGTCCGTGTCCATGAGTCCATTTTCCTTTTTGTTCAGTCCCTCCATCCCCTCAGCTTCTCCCCCCACTAGCTTTCATCTGTTCTCCATCTATGAGTCTGTCTTCGCTTTGTTTGTTAGTTCACTTTGTTCATTGGATTCCACATATGAGTGAAATCATATGGTATTTGTCTTTCTCTCACTGGTTTATTTCACTTAGCATAATGTTCTCTAGGTCCATCCATACTATCACAAAGGGTAAATTTTTCTTTTTATGGCTGAGTAGTATTCCATTGTGTAAATGTCCCACAACTGTTTTATCCACTCATCTACTGATGGAAACTTGGGCTGCTTCCATATCTTGATGATTGTAAATAATGTTTAAATGAACATAAGTGTTCTTATTTCCTTTTGAATTAGTGTTGTGGGTTCCTTCGCATATATTCCCAGAAGTGGGATAGCTGGGTTGAAAGGCAGATCCATTTTTAATTTTCTGAGGCACCATATTTTGCCATGTATAACGCACACCCATCTATAGTGTGCACCCATGTTTTTGGCCCAAATGTTCAGGAAAAAAATCTTTTGTTTTAATTTTTTAATTCAATTTTTTAAGTGAGACTTCTTATTTTTTTTAATTGAAGGTTTCTTACTGGTACTGCTCCCATGAATGGCCATGACCAGGTAGAAAAGGGGAGGAGAACCAGGTGGCATGGGGAAGGGTCATCTCCACAACATTCCTTTTATACATGGAACTAAACAGACAAGCACAGTCACTATTGCAGTTAGAAGTTGGTAGCATGGGAAAGGAGAAGAACAGGTGGGAATTGGGTTGTCATTAAAAAATATGGGCCCCTCCCAAACTGGGGTGCCTGGGGAGGACTTGGTCTGCTTCAACCCAAGAGGAATCAGAAGATCAAAAGTGGTTTGGGGAGGCCTGAACCATCAGGGGTGAAGGGAGGAGGAAGGTCCAGGGTTTGGGGGGCTGTTTGGCAACTGGGTGAAGGGACTGCCCTCCCCCTGCAGTGATCCCCTTAGTCTCTATGTCTATGGAACATCTGTATGTACTCTTTGGAGAAGTTTCTATTCAGGTCCTTTGTCCATTTTTTAACTGGATTGTTTGGTTTTCAGTGTTGATTTTTGTAAAGTCTTTATATATTTTGGATATTAACCCCTTATCAGGTGTATCAGCAAATATGTTTTCCCATTCTATGGGTTGTCTTTTTATTTTGTGGACAATTTCCTTTGCTGTCCAAAAACATTCTTAGTTTCATGTAGTCCAATTTATTTATTTTTTCTTCTGTTCCCTTGCCTGGGGAGATATATCCCATAAAATACTGCTATGAGCAATGTCTGAGATTCTGCTGCCTATGTTTTCTTCCACGATTTTTTTGTTTTGGGTCTAAAATTAAGTCTTTGATTCATTTTGAATTTATTCTTGCGTGTGGTGTAAGAAGGTGGACTAGTTTCATTTTTCTGCATGTATCTGTCCAATTTTCCCATCACCATTTATTGAATAAACTATCTTTAGCCCATTGTATGTGCTTGCTTCCCTTGTCAAATATCAATTGACTATAAAGGTATGGGTTTATTGCTGAGCTCTCTGTTCTGTTCCAGTGATCTATGCATCTGCTTTTATGCCAGTACCATGCTGTTTTGATTGCTATAGCATTATAGTATATTTTGGTATTAGGTAGTGTGATTCCTCCAACTTTGTTCTTCTCAGGATCACTGTTGCTATACGGGGCCCTTTGTGGTTCCATATGAATTTTTGAAATATTTGTTCTAGTTCTGTGAAATATGTCATTGGAATCTTGATAGGATTTGCATTGAGTCTGTAGATTGCTTTAAGTAGTATGGACATTTTAGTGACATTAATTCTTCCTATCTATGAACACAGTATGTGCTTCCACTTATTTGTATCCTCTTCAGTTTCTCTCTTCAGTGTCTTATAATTTTCTGAATACAGGTCTTTTATATCCTTACTTCAGTTTATTCCCAGGCATTTTATTCTTTTTGAAGCAATTGTGAATGAGATCATTTTCTTAATTTCCATTTCTGTTAGTTTTTTATTGGCATATAAAAATGCAACTGAATTCTGGGTATTAATTTTGTATCTTGCTACTTTGCTGAATTCATTTATCATTTCTACTAGTTTCTTGGTGGGATCTTTGGTGTTCTCTATACACAGTATCATGTCATCTGAAAATAATGACAGTTTTACTTCTTCCATTCCATATTGCATGCATTTTATTTCTTCTTCTTGCCTCATTGCTGTGGCTAGGAAGTCCAGTACTTTGTTCAATAAGAGAGGTGAAAGCAGACATCCCTGACTTGTTCTTGATCTGAAATAGAACACTTGTAGTTTTTGCCCATTGAGTATGATGCTGACAGTGGGTTTGTCATATATGGCCTTTATTAAGTTTAGGTATCTTCTCTCTACTCCCACTTTGCTCAGAGTTTTCATCATAAATGAGTACTGGATATTATCAAATGCTTTTTCTGCATCTATTGATATGATCATGTGGTTTTTATCCTTCATTTTCTTTATGTGGTGAATCACATTTATTGATTTGCAAATGTATAACAACCTTGCATCATTCCAGAAATAAATTCCCCTTGATCATGGCATGTGATCTTATTCATGTACTGTTGTATTCAGCTTGCTAATACTTTGTTGAGAATTTTAGCAACTATGTTCATCAGGGATATTGACCTGTAATTTTCTTTCTTTGTAGTGTCTTTATCTGGTTTTGGAATTAGGAAAATGCTGGACTCATGAAATGTGTCTGGGAGCCTTACCTCCTCTTCCCAGCTCTACCTAATACATAGAAATAAACACAGGGAGGCTGCCAAAATGAGGAAACAAAGAAATATAGCCCAAATGAAAAAACAAATCAAAACTCCAGAAAAAGAGCTAAAAGAAATGGAGATAAACAATCTATTAAATGCAGAGGTCAAAACACTGGTTATAAGAATGCACAGAGAACTTAGGACCTTGATAGCATAAAAAAAGATCACTAATTGAAATAAAGAACAATTTACAGGGAAATAACAATAGAGTGTATGGAGCTGAGAATCAAGTCAATGATTTGGAACATAAGGAACCAAAAACAACCCACAGAACAAGAAGAAGAAAAAAGAATCCAAAAAAGTGAGGATGGTATATGCAGCCTCTAGGACAACTCCAAGAGGTTCAATATTCACATTACAGGGCTGCAAGAAGGAGAATAGAAAAAGCAAAAAAATGGAAATCTATCTAAAAAAATGCAAGAAAACTTTCCTAATTTGGTGAAGGAAATAGACGTGCAAGTCCAGGAAGCACAGAGTCCAAACAAGATGAATGAAAAGACACATCATAATTAAAATGCCAAAGGCTAAAGTTACAGAGAGAACCTTAAAAGCAGCAAGAGAAAAGAAGTTAGTTAACTTCAGGGGAGTTCCCATAACACTGTCAGGTGATTTCTCAAAATAAACTTTATAGTCTAGAAGGGATTTATAGTCTAGAAAGAAATATTCAAAGTCATGAAAAGCAGGGGCCTACAGCCAAGATTGCTCTACCCAGCAAAGCTATCATTTAGACTCAAAGAGCAGATAAAGAGATTCCCAGGCAACAAAAAACTAAAGGAGTTCATCATCACCAAACTTTACATGAAATATTACATGAAATATTAAAGGGACTTATTTAAGAAAAAGAAGATCATAACAATGAACAATAAAATGGTAATAAATACAAATCCATCAATAAGTGAATCTAAAAAGCAAACTAAGCAAACATGAAGAACAGAGACAGAGAGCATTTTGATGGTTGCCAGATGGGAAGGGTGAGTGTGGGAATAGGTGAAGAGGTGAGAAGATTAAGAAGTGCAAATAGGTCATTAGAGAATAGCCATTGGGATGTGAAGTACAATATAAATGGAGTAGCCAAAGAACTTATACACATGACATATGGATGTGAACAATGGTCGGGGGGACTGCTGAGAGAGTGAAAGGTGCTGGGTGGAGGAGGAACAAAGAGAGAAAAATCAGGAAAACTGTGTAGCATAATCAATAAAATATAATTATAAATAAAAATACATACATAATACATACATACATACATACATACAAAAAAGTTTAGTAGGGTTACATCCTCTTGTTGGATTGTTCCCTTTATCACTATGTGATGTCTTTCTTTATCTCTTATTATAGTCTTGGTTTTAAAGTCTAATTTGTCAGACATAAGTACTACTACCCCAGTTCTTTTTTCTTTTCCATTTTCATGAAATATCTTTTTCCATCCCTTTGATTTTCGTCTGTATGTATCTTTTGATCTGAGGTAGGTCTCTTGGAGGCAGTATATATATGGGTCTTATTTGCTTATCCATTCAGCTACTTTATGTCTTTTGGTTGGAGCATTCAAGCCACTTACAATTAAGCTGATTATTGATAGATATGTATGTAGTGACATTTTACTGGTAGACTGTTTTCCTCTGGTTTTTGTTGTTGTTGTTCTTGCTCTTTTTCTTCCTTTTAAAGCAAGCCCTTTAACGTTTGTTGCAGCACTGGCTTGGTATTAACAAACTCCTTTCTTTTCTGGGAAGCTCCTTATTTCTCCTTTGATTTTAAATGTTAACCTTGCTGGGTAAAGTAGCCTTGGTTGTAGTTCTTTGCTGCTTATCTCCTTGAACATTTTATGCCACTCCCTTCTGGCCTGAAATGTTTCTGTGGAGAAATCAGGTGACAGTCTAATTGGTGCTTCCTTGTATGTAACTACCTGCTTTTCTCTTGCATCTTTTAGGATTCTCTTCTTGTCATTAAGCCTTGTCATTTTAATTATGATGTGTCTCAGTGTAGACCTGTTTGGGTCCAACTTGTTTGGGACTCTCTGAGCTTCCTGGATTTCTGTGTATTTTTCCTTCTCCAGATTAGGGACATTTTCTGTCATTATTTCTTCAAGTCGGTTCTTGATTCCTTGCTTGCTCACTTCTCCTTCTGGTATTCCCATGATGTGCATGTTGTTATGCACATGTTGGGAATAACATGTTGGGTAGATCTACCTGCTTCATGTTGTCCAACATGTTTCTTAAACTCTCCTTATTTTTATTTTTATTTTTTGTTTTTATTGCTCTGCCTGGGTGTTTTTTTTTTTTTTTCTATTTTGTCTTCCAAATCACTGATTGAGTACTGTGCTTCATGTAACCTACTGTTTATTCCTACTGTTTTTATTTTTTGTTTTTATTGCTCTGCCTGGGTGTTTTTTTTTTTTCTATTTTGTCTTCCAAATCACTGATTGAGTGCTGTGCTTCATGTAACCTACTGTTTATTCCAGTGTATTATTTATTCCAGATACTACATTCTTTATTTCTAACTCATCCTTTTTTATGGTTCTATGTCTTTTTTTTTTCATGCTGTTGAGTATCCTTATAATCATTATTCTAAAGTTTCTATCTGATGAATTTCTTGCCTCCATTTCATGTAGCTCTTCTTCTGGAGAATTCTCTTGTTCTTTCATTTGGGGTTTGTTTCTTTGTCTTCCTATTTTGGGTGCTTCTTTGTGTTTATATGTATTAGGTAGATCTGCAAAGACTCTGGTGTAGGCCTTTGTCAAATGCTGTTTGTGACTGTTCCTGGTCAACCTGCTTGGAGCTATCAGTGATCCACAGTGTGTCTCCATCTACTGGGCCTGTTTGTGTGCAGAAAGAAGCAGGCTGTGCACCAAGGCTGTCTTTTATCAGCACAGGACCCTGGAGAGGATCAGTTGAAGTCTCATAGAGCATACAGAGATCTGCCTTACCGGTTAAAGTAATTATTGATATAGCCTCAAGCTGTAATCATCAGCCCACTTAAGCTCCACATGGTGGGGCAGAGTAATTCCTGTGACAGGGCTATTATTTCCTCTCAGGTTGAATCCATTTGGGCAGGACTGCTCTGCCTGAGAAAGATGGCTCCTCCAGGATAGGGAATGACTCAGCACAGGGATCCTGGTGGTTGTTCCTTCATTTTCTCCCCAGAGCCACCAACTAAAGACTCTCTTCAGGCATCTCTAGTCTACTCTCCCCACCTTCTACCAGAGCCCAGGGTAAGTGGCTACAAATGAAAAAAATTTTTTTTGCATTGGCCCTTTAAGAGGCTCTCTGCATCTCCTGGCAGATAGAAACACTGCTGCTTTTCACAGCTGAATTTTATCTGTATTCCTTTCCCAGCTCTGGTGCTGTAGGCTGGGGAGTCCAACTTGGGTTTTAGACCCTACACTTCTTGGGGAATCCCCTGGCCACTGAAATATCCCTCTGGAACTTGAGCTGCCACCTGTGGGAGCCTAGCCAGGCCTCTCGTACCTCCTCCACACTCCCTACCAGTTTCATCATGGTGAGATGGTTTCTTCTGTCTGTCTATGGTTATAAGGCTTCTCTCCAGCTGGTGTTCAGTTGGTTATTAGGGACAATTTCTCTTCAATTTAGTTGTAATTCCAGATTAGTCCTGGGTGGAGGTTAGTGTAGCTTCCACTTACTCTTCTGCCCTCTTGGATCTCCAGTTTCATCTATTCTTAATATCTCAAGTAATATCACCACACTAACGACTCCCAAATTTGTATTTTGAGTCCTAAGCATTCTCCTGAGTTCTAAACTCAAATATTTAATGGTCTCCTCAATCGTTCCATTTGCATGTTTTACAAGTACATCCACATCTGTGTGATCAAAATCAGTCTTGACTCACACCTCCATGAATGCATCCTGCCTTGGTGACCTTTGATTTCTCCCTCCCCATGAGCTCCCATAGTTAATGTATTGCTCAGGTTGGTCCACTCAACCTGCAAAACACATTGCAAGTTTCTCTACTTCTTTCAGCCCCATTGCCACTACCTGGTCTAAGACACTTTCCTCTCTCCAGTGGAATCAAAGCCACTCATCTTGGTCTCCCTGCTTGCACACTGGACCATGTCCAATTCCACACAGCAGCCAGAGTGACTTTCTTAAGGCAAAACTGGATCCTGGTGTTCCTGTACTTTAAGTTTATCAGAGGCTTATCACTGCACTTAGAGTAAAGTCCAAACTCCTTCCCACAGCCTATAGATGCCTACATGATCTGGCTTCTGATGACCTCTCCAGGCTTTTAGTATGTCATTCCCTTGGTCTTTCCCAGCTCCAGCCTCATTGAGCTTCTTTCTTTCCTTAAACACACCTCAAAGCCTTTGTTCATGTGGTTCTCTCAGTCCAGAATGCTCCCACCAGCAATGCCACCCCACGATCTGCATGGCTGTTTGTTCCTATCCTTCAGCTCACTCCCTTCCTCTGAGAGGTTTTTATCCATACCCCTGTCTAAAGAAATTTTCCCCATTATTATTGCTCTATTTGCACCTATCCCACATTTTAGTGACTTGTTCACATATTTTTGTTTACTATCTCTCAGCTATCCTAAGTGAACTGGCCTATATATCAGTTATGAAAACAACAAACTGTTTTTTCAGCAATTTTTAATGGAGCCTCTGTAAGTGTCAAGCACAGGGCTAGGCATTGAGGATACTGTGACAAATCTGAAGCATGTTATATGGGTTCTTATGGAGTTTACTTTGAAGGGAAACAGCAGGCAGCCTCGTGGTATTACCATACGTCTTGCCTAGGGAAATCCTCAGTGTTGTCCCTTAAAATATTGAAAATGATTGTTTTTCTCCATATCCACGTTTTAATACATAAAACGTCACCTCATTATCTGGAGTTACTTGTTAACCTACAGTCCCATTTTAGGAATTAATTAGGATTAGCTCTAGTTGAAATAACAGAAAAGATTAATTTAAAAAGATAAAAGTTTTATTTATCTCTTCCATAAGAGAAGAATATAGGCCGTACAGGTTTGATAGGTTGAGTTTATAAAGTTACCAGACACCCAAACCTCTTCTAAGTTGATGCTGCACCATATTTAGCATGTTGCCTCAATGCCATGATGGTTGTTTAAACTCCAGCTATTGGATCTAAAATCCACACAGCAGAAATGAGGAAGGGGAAGAAAAATAACTCCTTGCTTCTGAGAAAGCTTCCCAGAAATACGCAGAACACTTCTGCTTACATCTCATTGGTGAGAACTTAATCTGGCCACCTCCTAAGAGAGTCTTTCTTTAACTGGATACATTGCCATCCCCAAACAAATTCAAGTTTCTGTTTTTAAGGAAGAAAACAATGGATGTTAGAGTAAACAACAAGCAGTTTCTTCTCTGTGTGTTTGGATATATTGAAAGATGAGAAGGATGGAGAAGAAAAGAAGAAGAGACCATGGCAAAGTCCACCAGAAAGAGTATATGACCACTGCCTATTCCAGTGGGCCAAATCTGGCTGGCAGGTATGGCAGTATGCTTGGGAAACAGAGTGGTCAGTGCAGACTCTAGTGGGGAAGGGGTGTCTCTGCTGCAGAACTGCTTTCCCAGAATTGCCCAGCCAAGGGAGCCTTAGGAGGTGACCCAAGAGGCGTTTCATCAGTAATATTACAAAAAGTGGGAGCCAAGACTATCCTTTTAAATGTTTTTATGGAGGGAAAAGGGAAACCCTATAATAGGCAGTCCTAGGTCAAAATCTGGGGCTCCAATTTCCAAAGCTAAAATTCCAGAAAAAAAAATCTCTTAGTTTTTGGTGGCTGTAAAAGAAACATCAACATATAAGTTTCAAATCTTGGGGCTGCAAGAGGCCTTGCAAGTCATCCAGTCCAGTCTAATCCCACCAATCACCAGCATCTTCTACCCTTCAGCCTCACATTCAAGAAAGACAAGATGCATTGAGATGTTAATCTGAGGGGATTATTTTCTATGGGAATGTACCTTCTACAGAGTTAAAAGATTTTGCAGGGGAAAATTACCCAATAACACCCAGTTCCCTGCCTCTGAAAGTTTGTCACCTGACCTTGCCCATCCAGTGGGCAAAAATTCCTCAGACAGAAGAGAATTCCTGCCTCTCCCACAAATGCTGAATATTCCATTTTTTGCCCTTAGCAAGAAACTGGTAAATAACTGAATTCTTCTCTCCCAGTTGTACATCCCTTCTTGGAAAAAACAAGGAATTTGGGTCACATGACCTAGGCCTATGTGATTTTGAAGGACTCGATGTAAAACATCCAATTGTCTAACAAACTTGGACCACAGCCTGTGTTCTGGTTGACAAAAAATGAAGCTGCTGAATTCCAAAGTTTGGCAAGTTGTTTTTCCATACACTTCTGACCCATGTGACCTATTTGCATTCCTCTCCTAGAGAGGCATTAAGCTCTCTTAGGAGTACATAAAACTAGCCCAGACAGGCACCCCATCAGGGTATGAGAAAGGGAAAGCTTACAGAAATCCCTGCCATCAAATTACCAAGGCCAATCCTGGCTGGTGTGGCTCAGTGGATTGAGTGCTGGCCTGCAAATCAAAGGGCCGCTGGTTTCATTCTCAGTCAGGGTACATTCCTGGGTTGTATGCCAGGACCCCATTTGGGGGTGCTCAAGAGGCAACCACATATTGATATTTCTCAGACACATGGAAATAAAGAACTACTGACAGTAACCAGAGAGGCAAGGGGAGAGAGATGATGGGGGAAAGAAGGGGATGGGTCTATAAGGAACATGTATAAAGTACCCATGAACAAAGACAATGGGGGAAAGATTAAATGTGGGAAGTGGGGGTGGGTAGGGCAAGGGAGAGCAATGGTGGGAAAATGGGGACAACTGTAATTGAACATCAATAAAAATAAAGAAAACACAAACAAAAAAAAAAACCTCATACTGAAGGTCCTGGCCAATGTAATAAGACAAGACAAGAAAAGGTATACAGATTAGGAGAGAAAAAATAAAACTGTCTTTATTCACAGATATCATGATAGTCTGTGTAGAAAATAAAAAAATAATTGACAAAAATTCTTGACACTAATAAGCAATTATAGCAAGGTTGCAGGATACACAGTTAATATACAAAAATCAATTGATTTCCAATATACCAGCAATGAACAAGTGATATTTGAAATTTCAAACATATTATCATTTACATTAGCACCCACAAATATGAAATACTTAGGTATATATCTAACAAAATATGTACAAGATCTATAGGAGGAAAACTATAAAACTCTGATGAAAAATAATCAAAGAAGAACTAAAAGTGTGAAATATCCCATGTTCATGAATAAGAAGACTCAATATTATCAAGATATCAGCTCTTCCCAAATTGATCTATAGATTCAACACAATCTCAAACAAAATCCCAACAAGTTATTGACAAACTGATTCTAAAGTTTATATAGGGACTTCTGGCCAAGATGGAGGCATAGCTAGATACACTGTGCCTCCTTACACAACCAAAAGAAGGATGACAACAAATTTAAAAACATAAAACAACCAGAACTGATGGAAATCAAACTATATGGAAGTCTGACAACCAAGGAGCTAAAGAGAAAACATTCATCTAGACTGGTAGCAGGGGCAGAGATGGGCAGCTGGGCACAGAGGGCTGACAGAAAGGCAGTAGCTGGAGGACCAGGTCAGCCAAGGCAGAGGCTGGTGGACAGGGTGAGGTGGCAGCTGGCAGCATAGACACCCCCACATTTATGTGCAGATAAACCAGGAGGAAAAACTGGGGAGTGAGACAGATCACACAACCCAGAGTTCCAGTGCAGAGAAATAAAACCTCAAAACCTCTGACTGAGAAAATCTGTGGAGGTTGAGGTGGTTCGAGAAACTCCAAGCCTCACAGGAGAGTTCATTGGAGAGACTCACAGGGTCCTAGAACATACACGAGACCACCCACCCAGGAATCAGCACCAAAAGGGCCCAATGTGCTTGTGGGTATAGGGGAAGTGACTGAAAGCTAGCAGAAAGCTGGCATTGTTCCAGCAGAATAAGCAGCATTGTTCCATCTTGTACTCCTCCCCAACAAACAGTGCCACAACGCAGCGATGTGGGTTGCCCTGCCCTGGTGAATACCTAAGGCTCCACCCCTTACTACATAACAGGTGAGCCAAGACAAAAAAAAATGGCCTAAATGAAAGAACAGATCATAGCTCCAGAAAAAATACAACTAAGTGATGAAGAGATAGCCAGCCTATCAGATGCACAGTTCAAAACACTGGTAATCAGGATGTTCACAGAAATGGTTGAGTATGGTCCCAAAATAGAGGAAAAAGTGAAGGCTATGAAAAGTGAAATAAAGAAAAATGTATAGGGAACCAACAGTGATGGGAAAGAAACAGGGACTCGGATCAATGGTTTGGAGTGGAAGGAAGAAAGAAATATTCAACCAGAACAGAATGAGGAAACAAGAATTCATAAAAATGAGGAGAGGCTTAGGAACCTCCAGGACATCTTTAAATGTTCCAACATCTGAATCATAGGCATGCCAGAAGGAGAAGAGGAAGAGCAAGAAATTGAAAATTTGTTTGAACAAATAATGAAGGAGAACTTCCCCAATCTGGCAAAGGAAATAGACTCCCAAGAAGTCCAGGAAGCCCAGAGAGTCCCAAAGAAGTTGGACCCAAGGAGGAACACACCAAGACACATCCTAATTACATTACCCAAGATTAAAGATAAAGAGAAAATCCTTAAAAAAAAAGCAAGGATAAAGGAGAGAGTTACTACAAAGTAGTGCCCATTAGGCTATCAGCTGATTTCTCAAAAGAAACCTTGCAGGCAAAAAGGGGCTGGAAAGAAGTATTCAAAGTCATGAAAGGCAAGGTCCTACATCCAAGATTACTCTATCCAGCAAAGCTTTCATTTAGAATGGAAGAGCAGATAAAGTGCTTCCCAGATAAGGTCAAGTTAAAGGAGTTCATCATCACCAAGCCTTTATTATATGAAATATTAAAGGAACTTATCTAAGAAAAAGAAGATAAAAATATGAACAGTAAAATGACAACAAATTCAGAACTATCAACAAATGAAACTAAAAGAAAAAGAGAAACAATGAAAACAAAAACTAAGCAAACAATAGAACAGGAACAGAATCAGAGAAATGGACATCACATGGAGGGATTTCAGTGGAGATTGGGAAGGGAGGAATAGAAGGGAAAAGGTACAGGGAAGAAGAAGCATAATTGGTAGGCAGAAAATAGACAGGGAGAGATAAAAAATGGTGAAGGAAACAGAGGACTCAAAGAAGTTATATGTACAACTCATGGACATGAACTAAGGAGGGGCAATTCTGGAGGGTTAGGGGGACAGAGTGGAGAGGGGATAAAGGGAGAAAAAATTGGGAAAACTGTAATAGCATAATCAATAAAAATACTTTAAAAATAAATAAATAAAAATATGAACAGTAAAATGACAACAAACTCACAACTATCAACAACCAAACCTAAAAACAAAAACAAATACAAAAACAAACTAGAAAAGGAACAGAATCACAGAACTGGGGATCACATGGAGGGTTATCAGTGGGGAAGGGGAGGTGGGGAATGGAGGAAAAGGTACAGGGAATAAGAAGCATAAATGGTAGGTAGAAAATAGTGTAAGCTTAAGAATAGTATAGGAAATGTAAAAGCCAAAGAACTTACATGTATGACCCATGGACACGAACTAAGGGGGGGATGCAGATGTGAGCAGGTACGCAGGGTGGAGGGGAATAAAGGAGGGAATATGGGACAACTGTAATAGCATAATCAACAAAATATATTAAAAAATTAAAATAGCCCTGGCTGCTGTAGCTCAGTGGATTGGGCATGGGCTGTGAACCAAAGGGTTGCCAGTTCAATTCCCAGTCAAGGTACATACCTGGGTTGCTGGCCAGGTCCCCAGTGGGGGTCACATGAGAGGCAACCACACACTGATGTTTCCTTCCCTTTCTTTCTCGCTTCCTTCCCCTCTCTCTAAAAATAAATAAATAAAATATTTAATAAAAATAAAATAAAGTTTATATGGGGAGGCAAATGACCCAAAATAGTCCATACTGAAGGGGAACAAAGTCAGAGCACTGATACTACTCAACTATAAGACTTACTACAAAACTATGGCAATGAAGACAGTATGATATTTGTTAAAGAATACACAAATAAATCAATGGAGCAAAATAGACAGCCTATAAATAGATCCAAATAAATATACTTATGGATCTTTGACAAAGGAGCAAAGGCTGTACAGTGAAGCAAAGATAGTTTTTTTTTTTTTTCAACATATGGTGCTGGTACAATTAGGCACCCATTTACAAAAAAAAATGAATCTAGACACAGAACACACACTCTTTGCAAAAATTGACTCAAAATGGATCATATACCTAAATGGAAAATGTAAAACTATGATAATATTGAGTTCTAGAAAGTAGGAGAAAACCTAGATGACGTGGGGTATAGCAATGACTTTTTAGATAGAATATGAAAGGCACAATCCATGAAAAATAATCAATAAGTTGGACTTTATTAAATTAAAAATTTCTGTTCTGCAAAAGACACTGCCAAGGGAATGCGAAGATAAATCACAAACTGGAAGAAAATATTTGCAAAAGACACATATGATAAAGGACTGTTATCCAAAATATACAAAGAACTCTTAAAACTCAACAATAAGAAAATGCATGACTCACTTTAAAAATTAGCCAAAAGACCTGAAGAGAAATTTCATCTGAATAAATACCACACAGATAGCACATAAGGATATGAAAAATGTTCAACATCATACATGATTAGGGGAATGCATATTAAAACAATGAGGTACCACTGCACATTTATTAGAATAGCCAAAATCCCAAACTGACAACACTAACTGCTGGAGAAGATGTGGAGCAACAGGAACTCTCATTCATTGCTTGAGGACGGGGAGGGATGCAAAATGGTCTTTCAGCCACTTTGAAAGACAGTTTGGTGGTTTCTTATATAACTAAACCTATACTTAACCCTACCATATAATCCAGAAAGCACACTCCTATTTACCCAAATGTGTTGAAAACTTATGTTCAACAAAAATCTGCATATGGATGTTTATAGCAACTTTGTTCATAATTGCCAAAACTTGGAAGCAATTAAAATGTCCTTCAGTAGGTAAATGGATAAATAAACTGTTTTACTCCAGACAATGCAATGTTTTTCAGCACTAAAAAGAAATGAACTATTGAGCTACAAAAAGACATGGAGGAACCTTAAATGCATGTTATTATGCATGTTAAATGCAAGTGAGAGAAGTCAATCTGAAAAGCCTACATACTGAATGACTCCAATTATAGTATCATACTCTGGAAAAGGCAAAACTATGATGACAATAAAAACTTGCTAGGGATAGAGAGGAGAGAAGGATGAATCAGAGGAGTACAGAGGATTTTTAGGTCAATAAAACTATTTTGTATGATGCTGTAATGATAGATACATGTCATTATATATTTATCCAAACCCATAAAATATACAACATCATTACAGACATTGGTTGATAATGTGTCAATGTAGGTTCATCTATTATAACAAACGTACCACTCTGGTGCAGGATATCCACAGTGGAGAAGGTTGTATATGTGGGAGTACAGGAGCACGTGGGAATGCTCTGTACTTTTGGTTCAAATTTGCTGTGAACCTAAAACTGGTCTAAAAATGAATTCTATTAATTTGTTTTAAAAAGCATAAAATGGTGGGGTTGGGCAGGTCACTTAGAGATAATCTGTGCAGTCTACTTTATTGGCAGATGGAACAGCTAAGATCCAGAGAGGAGAAGTTACTTTCCTAAAGTCACACAGCAAGCTTGTAGCCAAGTCTTGGCCCAAACCAAATGTTTTCCTTCTCCTTCTCTTTCTAATAGATATGCCAGGTAGCAAGGGTTAGCACATTTCAGTCAATGACTTGCAAAAGCTCTTCTGAAACAGTTTACAAGCTCCATTGTCTGCAAAGGGACAGAATGTCTTAGCTTTAAGTCCTTTTGCCCTTGAAGCACAAACTCCATGACCAGTGGGGCCTCCCTGATTCTTAAATATCAGCCTGCTGTCACACCCAAGCCCCACTTCTGTCCCAAGTTCTGCTGAACCTTCAGAGCTAGGCATAGACTCAAAGGTAAGAACCAAGTAAGGAGCCTGGGGCATTTCAACCTGCCCTGTTCTCAGCCCTCCAGCTCCTGGCCAAATTTCAGAACAGGAAAGAACAACTGGCAAACCCATTGCTTAGTTACTATTTATTCATTGTAAAGTCTCATAATTTGTTTTAAAGGAGACTTAAAAAAAAACACCTTGATTTATACCATAGGCTCCCATGTGCACATTAAACTGTGTTTCAGTCTGTACAAACACATCTAAAGTGTGCACTGTTTGCAGCTGGCAGTGGGGAACCAGCTCTGTCAGCACTGTCCTCTCTAGATGCCTGTGACCCAGGCCCAAGGTTCTATTTGAATTAACGCATGATTATACCCACACTCTCCAAGTTTGCAAAGACCCCCAATGCATGTGTGGATAATTTGATCTTCACTACTCCTTTTGCATTGAAAATGATTTCGCGAGATGTAACCTTTCAGAAAGAGGTCTACCTTTTCCTTTTCAGCTGTATCCCTTCTTCCTGACCTCTCCATGCCATCTAGGCCCCCACTCCCTTCTCCATGTGACTTCACTGATTAATACCTTCATTTCTGTTTTTTTAAACCTTGCTTGTCTACTGATGTTTTCTATGGCTAAACTGGGACTGTTTGTCTCATCCTTATAATAATGACTCTCCAACTCTTCACCCTCCCCTCTCCCTGCTTCCATCCCACCTCACTCCTTCTCTTCACAGTCAAAAGTCTCTGAAGAAGAGGCCCCCTCAATGTCTGTACTTCCTCACTTTTTGCACACTCAGCAGTACTTGCATTTTGCCTTCATCTTCCCTCCCCCTGTACCGTTTTCTCAAAGATCAAAAGTAAAGCCAGACCCAATGGACACTTTGCAGCTCCTAGCTTTGGGACTTCTCTGCAGCCCTTGGCACTACTAAGCTTGCTCCCCTTGAAACTCTCTCCACCGGGGCCTCCATGACTTCTCTCCTTGTCCTCCTGCTTCTACTACAATTACCTTTTATCTACCTTGACACAGTCTTCATATTCTGCCCCTCTTTCATGTTAGAGTTCCTCAGGACTCTATCCCCAGACCTCTTCTCTTCTCAGGATTATAATACACTTTCGCATTCTGGCCTCAGCTTTTCAACATCCATCTCTATAGTCCCACATGTGTGGCCTCAGCCCAGACCTCTCCTCTGAGACCCAGACCTATATATCCAACTGCTGATGACTCACTGTCATCTCACACTTGACACATCCAAGATGACTCATCACCTTTCCCCATAATTTTTTCTCTTTCTACTGTGTTCTCCATCTTGCAGAAAGGTTCTCTCAGACACCTAATCAATTAAGCCAGAACTATGGAAATTATACCAGATTCTTCTTTCTGTTTCACCCTCCTCCATATCCAGTCCATCGATTTGTTCCTCTAGCTGTACTTCCAAAATATATCCAGAACATGACTACTTTTTATCACCTCTACTACTACTTTCCTGGTCCAAGCCACCATCCTCTCACCTGGATGTCTATAGCAACCTCCTAACTCATCTCCCAGCTTCCACTTAGTTCCCCTTCAGTCCACACCCCACATTAAAACCAGAGGGACTGATGCAGTATGAAAGGGCCCATATTACTCCTCTGCTCAAAATGGCTTCTCACCTCACTTAGAATAAAATTTAAACTCCCTACCAATGCAGAAAAGGAAGTCCACATTCCGGTTTCTGGATCTTTGCTGGTTACTGTTCCCTCTGCTGGAATAATCTCCCTGTTATGGCCAGCCAACCTGGTGACCACATACTCATCTTTCAAGACAGTAATAGAAACTTCTTGATATTCCCAGGCTGAATCTACCATTCCCTTTATGGTCATCTATAGTATCTGTAAGTCATTGCCAGGAAATACCTATTGTGCATTGTTACCATTCACTCTTGTCAGTAACCAATTCTGTTAGTTTGTGGTTTATTCTTTTTATGTTTCTTTTTGTACAAATGAGTGGATGCATTTATATTTTATCACTACCCTTCCTTCTTACACAAAAAAATAGCAAAGTAAAGATACTTTTTTACACTTTGGTGGTTTTTTTTTACTTATTAACATATTCTGGAAATTACTCCCTCTCAGTTCATAGGGAGCACATTCATTCTTTTTTACTGCAGCATAGTGCTCCATCTTGTGGCTGTACCAAATTCTATTCAATCACTTCCCTATGTATTAACATTTAGGTAGTTTCAAATATTTTGCAATTATAAACAATGGTATGTGAATAACCTTGTGCATATGCATTTCCATATTATTGGAGGTTCATCACAAGGGTAAATCTCTAGAAATAAGATTGGTGAGTCAAAAGGTAAATACATATATAATTTTTGTGAGATATTGTCAAATACCTCTACAAAGGGTTGTATCAATTTCCTTTTCCATCAGTAATGTATGAGAGTCATTTCAAGCACTTTTGGAAGAGAGTTTTCTCAGGACATTAACTAGCAACATTTCCTAGCTGACCTGTCTTTGTCCGTGACTGATCCATCCCATTGCGCACAAAGGCCCCTCAGCCACTCAGCACACAATCCCATCTGAATCCCCATCCCAGAAGGAGCATGGACAAAAAAAAAGCCCTACATTGTTGGCAAAGCCCCTGCATCTTGTTCCTTTCATATTTTTTTTTCGTTGAGGAAAAACAATAAGCAAATTATACTAGCTCCAAGTGTACAAGCGACAGGCCTATCAGAAGGTTCTTAATCAAGGGTCAATTCACTTGAGGAACATAAGAGAAAGTACCAGGAAGGTTTAATATTTTTCCAGGATCACCAAGTACCAATTTGGTTTGTTCAAAGGCCCATAATGAGGACAGGCATCCATTTTGTAAATAAATAAACCATCCTATTGAGAAAAATAATGATAAAAAGTAATTTACTGTGCTCCAAGGATCACAAAGTACTTTCACACACAGACACTGACTTATTTGATCCTTACAATAAAAGTATACACCCTGGATCAGTTGCTTCCTTGGCCAGTTTTTAATGTATATTAAGCGGTTCATGGACTTTAACTATGATTTATCCACCCAGACTTCAAAGGGTTAATAAGAGCAGAACTCTGAAGAACCTGAATTTATTAGAGGCACAGGGTTGGAGGAAGACTGGGAGCAGGAAGTGGTCAGGAAGCCAAGACTGCCCCAGGCTCGAATTTCCCTGAGAACCTCAGATGAATTATGGTGGAAAACTCCCAACTGCACTGTATCCTCTCCCTTTAATTTAGGCATTTAATAAACAGATTGCATCGTTCTCCAGAAACAAGGAAGGTTAATCATTTTCTTGGACGGAGAGTTCCAAGCAGCCCTTGCAGCTTTGTGCAGACCTTCAAAAGAACCTCTGCAGACAGAGTCTGTGAAACATTTTATACCTGCCTGTTAAATTTTCACTGGGCTCCCCTGCCGTCACTAACATTGTTAGAGTAGAGCCCTGAGAACCTGTCCAGTATTTGTCAGACATCCCAGAACACAAGGGAGGGATCTGAGGCTATAAAGAGGGTAATGCCCTCATGAGACCCTTCTGCTGGTACCCTTCTGCTTCTCCCTGGGTGTCTAGGATCCCCTCACCTCACCATGACACCATTATCACAAGCTAATTGAAAAAGGCCTTCTCTTGACCCCTTAGCTCACAACAGCATAGTGTCCTCTTGCTTCTACTCACACATCAGGCTGTCCCTCCAAGTACAAAATGGGGAGGCATGGTCATTTTCTCTCTTGGGCATTCCAAGCTTGTCAGGACTTCAAGAGAAATTTGAATAGTGTAAAGCAGGGGTGTCAAACTCATTTTCACCAGGAGCCACATCAGCCTCACAGTTGCCTTCAAGGGGCTGAATATAATTTCAACTCCTTAACAGTTAAGGAGTAGTTATATTTATACAGTCCTAAATTATTTTGGCCCTTTGAAGGTAACCCCCAGGGTGATGTGGCCCCCAGTGAAAATGAGTTTGACAGCCCTGGTAGAGCCTATAACTTCTTTGCTTGGAGAAGCGATTATGAGTGTTGAGGTGTGGAATCAGACAGACCTGAATTCAAATCTTGGCTCTGCTTTTTGCTGTCCTTTCCTGTATGATCTGGGGTAGGTCACTTAACATCTCTGACCTTCATTTCCCTCATCTCTAAAGTGGAGGAAGAGGAGCATAATAGTATCTCCCTCATAGGAGTTATTGTGGGAATTAAATGAGATGAGGAACATAAAACACTTACTCTGGCCTCTGGTGCATAGCAGCTATGAGGCTCTCAGCATGTCACAACTAGAAATGACCTTGGAGAGCATTTACTAGGACCCCTCATTTTCTAAATAAGGAAATGGACACAGAAGGAGGTTTTGCAACCTATTAATGAAAGAACCAGGATTAGAAAACTTTCCCTAACCCTTTTCAGTCCACTATGGTGCCACTCTTGCCCAAAGAATGGCACTCCCAAAGCAGAGAGTGGGTAGAGAGTGAGGTGAGACCCAATCTGCTGTAACCTAGATTGGGGAGATAACAAGTACCACTTTGGCGGGTGCAGTGTAAATGGGCAGCAATGCTGGCTACCAAATGAAGCCTATGAGAATTTTCCTCTCTAGGATTATTTTCATGATTATCTACACCCAAGGCTATTTCAGCAGAGCCTTGGTTGACCATCCATTTGGTATCACTTCTCCCTAATTGTTTGTCAACTAAGCTATTCCCAAAGAGCAAATGTTTTACTTTAGGAAGCAGAATATTCATCCTCCTTGGGCTGTAAGCCAGACACTACTCCCAAAGGCCTTTTGGGCTGGGTGTGGGGCTGGATAAGGAAGGAACTTCTCTCCCCAGCTCTCTTTGTGGTGGGAAGTTCTGTGGTTTTCACAAGGACAAGTGCAGAATTATGGGGTGGAGCAAGGATTCTGTGACTCTTGTGATTGGCATTCCACAGAAGTGGTGTGTCCAAGAACAGCCAATTCCATGCAAGCTCAGGAGTGAGGCCCCTCCCCCATGACCTGCCATAACCCTGTATGAGGTTGTTGCTTGCTTGCTCTGAGACTGAGGAGCACTGGGAGTCCTGCCCAGCTCAGCACTTGGTTATACTATGGAGGCAGGAAGGAACTGGCCAGTAAATACTTAGCTTCTGGCTGAGCAATGGCCAGACTAAACAGGGTTGTGTTATGCAATCGAGGGATGCTGCTGAGTTTACTACACCTTCAGGCAGCTGAACTCCAGAGCACCCCAAATAATGGATAGCAGAGTTGCTTCATTTCCTTCCCACTCTGAGGATCTGCATCTGCTTCCAGAACCCCAGAAATTTATTGATGGGACAAGTCATCAATAAATTTATCCTACCAGAATTAACTTTGCTTTCTATGCTTGGTTCTCCATTAACCTCCCTTTTGTGGGAGAACAGGACCAAGAGGCAGAGTGACCTTGAGCAAGTTGTTCCCCTTATCTAGGCCTCAGTTTCCTTATCTGTGAAATATGTTGGCTGAACTTCTTCACTGAGGTCTCCACAGCTGTCACCTTAGGCCAAATCACCATCAGGTCCTCCCAGTTTGTCTCTCCTGCTTCCACTCCTGTCCCCCTTCAACCCATTAGCAACATAACAGCCAGGGGACTCTTTAAAACACAAATTTGATTGTACTACTCCCCAGCTTTAAATAAAATGCAACTCCTTACTGTGATCTGCAAGGTCCCTACCTTACTGTCTAGTCTCATCTCCTGCCTCCTACCTCCTCACTCCCTCTGTTCCAACTACATCAGTCTTCTGGCATATTCCACAAACATGCCAAGCTTATAAATGCCTCAGGTCTTCATGTATCCTCTGGCTGAGATGCCCTCCCTCAGTTTTTTGCCTATTTAATTCCTGGTCATGCTTATGGTCTTGACTCAAGGTCACACCCTTGGGTAAACCCTCCTTGAACAGCATCCCTCCCTCCATTCCTGTCAGGCTCATTCTAGTTTTCTTGTGATATACACTTTCACAGGACCCTGCTATTTTCCTTCACAGCACTTCTCACAACTATAATTCTTTAATGTCTGTCTTTCCCACTGAACTCTCAACTCTATGAGCCTCATGTGTCCTGCTCACCACTTTACCTTTGGTACATTGTGCAGCGCTTCATGTATAAGGGGAGCTCACTAAAAATTGGTTGAATGAATGAATGAATGAATGAAGCTCCCTGCCAGTGTGGGCAACCTACAGTGCCTGCCCCACAACTCCTTAGCCTGGTCAGAGTGTTTCTGCCCTCTCTGGAGCTCTAACACATTGACCTAATGACCTCACCAGGATAAGCCAGGAGGGCAAACCTGTTGTTAGAAGACTCTAAACAGGGTCACTCCTAAAGCCAAAAATGGAAGACTTTGGTTTATGTTATTCATGACCCTGGCTCCTTTCATTAATGATTTGATCCCCCAAGTGTTCATTGGGCACCAACTATACACCTGGCCCTGTCCTATATGCTGTTAGTCTAAAGGTATTTGATTTCCCAGACTTGGTCTGGGCTATTTGAAAGCTCACACATAAACAACCAATTCTCATGCACATTGGCCTGTACTAAGTGCCTGAGAAGATGGAGCAAGAAAGAGCAATTGAACACTGATTGTCCTGTGAATATTTAGTAGGGGAAGAAGGAGGGGCAAAAAAATTGTGTAAGAGGGTAATCCAATTAGTAGCAGAATAGGAGAGCTTTTCCTGATTAAAAAAAAAAAATGAGCATCAGAGAAGGAGGCCAATGTTGCAGAGGGCTCTCTGTCCATTGACTCACCACCAGGCACTGTAGTGCCTGGGTGGCAGACCCATAAGCACCTCCAATCCATGTTCACACAATCCACCACAGCAACTCTCACATTATTGGGTCTTGGAACCACTCACAGAACTTTTGAAACATTCAGAACCTACTCCTTCTTCTGACCCAGCCAGTCAATTCTGATTGAGTGGGTCAGGGTTCGGATCTAGCTATTCGCATATTTAATAAACACCCCCCAATGTTGTTCTGAGGCTGGTGGTCCAAAGAGAACACTCAGAGGAACACTGGTCAGGCGAGCGGGCGCATGACAGATGCAAGTGGGAAATTAAGTGAAAGCCAAGGACCACAGTGCATCTTGAGGACTTAGGGTACATCACTGATTGATAGGGGTAAGGGGTGAGTTTGTGGGTAAGTGACAGAGTCTAGGTGAGGGTGGGGTTAATGGTATAAGAGAGAAGTCCTAAGTCCATGAAAAGAGTTCTCAGGGTCTTCTTGGTGGCCATTCATTCCTGAGTGTTCTGCCTGCCACAGGATAGGGATCTCTGGTGTGCCCAGGGGATTTCTAGGCCAGAAGGGAAGAAACAAGATGACAGTTTTTCTAGAGGTGAACCCAGGAACAGCAGAATCTCCAAACTGTTCCATATCTCCAATTGGGCAGTATGGAAACAAGTACACTGGGGTCCAAAGGCCTAGCCTACAGGTGAAAGGGAGCAATAGAGCAGGAGGAAATTACATGAATGTATTTCATTCATTCTTTCAGTTATTTATTCATTCTACAAATGTGTGGTGAAGGCCAGGCACTGTACTAAGAGCAATGAGGTTTGGTAGTGCCACCATCTGCCCTCCTGTCAAAGTCAGAAACCATAGTATCATCCTAGATTCCTTCTATCTCTCTTACTTATCTCTTCCAGGTAATATGTTTCCCAAACTTCAATGATTCAACCTTCTAAATCTTTGTTGATGCCAACTCCTCTCCAGCCCCTCTGCCATTTCCTTAGTACTAAAGATTACTAACTCTTACCTGGACCTTACAGAAGTTTCTTCTCTGATCTCACCACACCCAGGCTTGTCTCACTCCAATCCATTTCACACCCTGTAACCAGCCTGATGGTCTCTTATTTTTAAACAACTTAATCAGGGTATAGTTTACATACCATAAAATCACCTATTTTAAGTATATAGTCCAATGATTTTTGTATATTCAGAATTGTGTAACCACCACAATCCAATTTTAGAAACTTTCATCACTGCCAAAATGCCCCTTGTGCCCATTGGCAGTCACTTCCTGTTACCCACCCCAGCCTCAGATGATCACTAATCTACTTTCTATCTCTATAGATTTGCATTTTCTGGTCATTTCATATAAATGGAATCAAGCACCATGTGGTATTTTTTGTTTGGCTTTCATGGCCTATGTTAGTACAGAATTTTGCTTAGTTAAAACTCTTGAATGAAATGTTAACTAGTTGATGAATTTGTTAACTAACCTTACTGTGGTTATCATTTGGCAATACGGGGGTAGGCAAAAGTACGTCTATAGTTCTGAGTATGTGAAACATGGTTTATTCTTGTATTATTATTTATTTATTAATTATTGTGCTATTTATTTGTATTATTACTATTGTTATTATTTTGTATCCTTACTTATGATTTTTCTTTTATGCAACGATTGCTGGTAATTTATCTACTTTTGCCCACCCCTGTATATACATATATCAAATCATCAGGCTGTATACCTTAAACTTACATGGTGTTATATGTCAACTATATCTCAATAAAGCTGGGGAGAATCCCTTGAACAGCTACCCATCATCTGCCATCTACATACCTCTTGTTACTTTTCAAGGCCCTACATATCTGCCCCTGCTCTTGAACTTCCTATGGTTCACTAACACATACCATACTTTCTTGCCTCTATGCCTTTCTGCCTCATTCCCCTGCCTAGAATGCCCTTAGACTCCACCTAAAGAGGCCTAACCTCTGTTATAATGTTTCCAACATCCCATTTCTTTTTTAATATATTTTATTGATTATGCTATTACAGTTGTCCCATTTCCTCCCCTTTATTCCTCTCCACCCTGCATACCCTGTCCCACCCACATTCCCCCGCCTTTAGTTCATGTCCATGGGTCATACATATAAGTTCTTTGGCTTCTACATTTCCTATACTATTCTTACCCTCCCCCTGTCTATTTTCTACCTACCATCTATGCTACTTATTCTCTGTACCTTTTCCCCCTCCCTCCCCCTCCCACTCCCCTATTGATAACCTTCCATGTGATCTCCATTTCTGTGGTTCTGTTCCTTTTCAATTGCTTGCTTAGTTTACTTTTATTTTTGTTTTAGGTGTGCTTGTCAATAACTGTGGGTTTGCTGTCATTTTACTGTACATATTATTTATCTTCTTCTTCTTAGATAAATCCCTTTAACATTTCATATAATAAGGGCTTGGTGATGATGAACTCCTGTAACTTGACTTCATCTGGGAAGCACTTGATCTGCCCTTCCATTCTAAATGAAAGCTCTGGTGGACAGAGCAATCTTGGATGTAGGTCCTTGTGTTTAATGACTTAGAATGCTTCTTTCCAGCCCCTTCTTGCCTGCAAGGTCTCTCTTGAGAAATCAGCCGACAGTCTTATGGGAACTCTCTGGTAAGTAACTGTCTCCTTTTCTCTTGCTGCTTCTAAAATTCTCTCCTTATCTTTCATCTTGGGTAATGTAATTAGGATGTGTCTTGGTGTGTTCCTCCTTGGGTCCAACTTCTTTGGGACTCTCTGGGCTTCCTGGACTTCCTGGAAGTCTATTTCCTTTGTCAGATTGGGGAAGTTCTCCTTCATTATTTGTTCAAATAAGTTTTCAATTTCTTGCTCTTCCTCTTCTCTTTCTGGCATGCCTATGATTCAGATGTTGGAACATTTAAAGATGTCCTGAAGGTTCCTAAACCTCTCCTCATTTTTTTTTTTTTTTTGAATTCTTGTTTCTTCATTCTTTTCTGGTTGAATGTTTCTTCCTTCTGGTCCACACCGTTGATATGAGTCCCAGTTTCCTTTCCATCACTGTTGGTTCCCTGAAAATTTCCTTTATTTCATTTAGCATAGCCTTTATTTTTTCATCTAATTTGCCACCATATTCAACCATTTATGTGAGCAACCTGATTACCAGTGTTTTGAACTGTGCATCTGATAGGTTGGCTATCTCTTCATCACTTAGTTGTATTTTTTCTGGAGCTATGATCTGTTCTTTCATTTGTCTCCAAGGGCCTGTTATGTAGTAAGGGGCAGAGCCTTAGGTGTTCACCAGGATGGGGCAACCCACGTCACTGGGTTGTGATGCTGTATGTGGGGGAGGGGTCCAAGAGGTAACAATGCTGCTTGCCCCCCTCTCTGACTGTTTTCAGTCACTTCTCCCACTACCCACAAGCAAATTGGGCCCTTCTGGTGCTGATTCCAGGTGGGTGGGTTTGTGTACATTCTAGGACCCTGTGGGTCTCCCCATCGAACTCTCCTGTGAGGCTGGGAGTTTCTCCCACTGGCACCTCAACCCCCACAGGAGTTTTCAATCAGAGGTTTGAGGCTTTATTTCCTTGCACTGGAACCCTGGGTTGCATGATCTGCCTCACTCCCCAGGTGTTCCTCCCAGTTTATCTGCACACAAATGTGGGACTGCCCACTCCACCAGCCACTGCCTCATGGAGTCTGTCAGCTGCCACCATGTTGGCCAGCTGCACCCTTGCCTGCTCCACAGCCTTGCTGGGTCCACCAGCTACTACCTTGCCATGAGTCCTCTCCATCTGGCTGCCCGTCTCTGCCTCTCCTACAGGTCTGGATGGATATTTCTTCTTTAACTCCTTGGTTGTTGGACTTCTGTACAGTTTGATTTTTCTGTCGGTTCTGCTTGATTTTTTTAAATTGTTGTTGTCCTTCTTTTGGTTGTGTGAGGAAACACAGTGTGTCTACATACACCTCCATCTTGTCCAGAAGTCCCCAACATCCCATTTCTTAATTTTGCTCATCACTTCCACCTCTGTAAGAACTTTGTACCTTTTATATGCTTTGTTCATTACACAACTCATGGTTGCCTTGTAAGTATCCATACACATCAGAACTCCCTAGGTAGACCATGAGTTCCTTGAGTGCACAGGAATTATCCTATTCATCTCTGTATCCTCACATCAGGAATAGCTATTGGCTCAGAATGGGTACTCAATAAATGTTTGTTAAGCCAAACAGAACTGTGTGAGACTCAGTCCAGAAACTGCCTTTGAGGATCTCACAGTCTTGTCAGAGAGTGAAGAAGCCATTAATCAACCAACCTACATTACTGAGGCCCCATTAGGGAATGGTGAAAGAAGGGAGATGATCAAAAGGACAAGGCATGATGTCTGTCCTCTTAGAGCTTATAATGTAGTCAAGAAGATATACTTTCCACAGATGAGGAGGTTGCAATTCAAAACATTACATGACCAAATGATAGGTGGGACAGTGGCATGTGTCAATAACCTAGAAGAGAGGGGCATGACTGGTGTTGAAACTCATAGAGGGCATCATAGAGAAGGAACTTGAGGGTGGGGAAGTGTTTGGGCAGGAGTGGGAAATATAAACAACATTCTTCAATGGCAGTAATGAACTAGCCTGAGCAATATCTTTGGCAGAAGGGAGAATGGAATCTGTTTGGTCACTGGTAACTCCATAAAAGACAGTGATGATAAGGGCCTGAAGTACACCCATATCAATAGGAATGGCTATGTCCCTGGAGTAAGATTTCTGGATTTAGCAAATAAAAATAAAGGACACAATACAAGGGACATAGTTAAACTAAAAAATTATTTGTTGTGTATCGGAAATACACATTTAACTGAGCATCCCTACACTGGTGGACAAGATTGGGCAAAACCATAAAAGTCTTAAATGCCATGCCAAAATGTCTACCTTATGCCTTGATGGTAATTGAGGGGCCACTGAAGGGTTTTAACTATAGGACTGACATGATCAGATGTGCCTTTTAGAAAGGTGGCTCAGGTAGTGATGAGAAGAATGGGTTGGGAGGGTAGATAGGGGTTATGACAGCAATTCAGGGAACAGAGAATCAAGGCCAGAGTAATGACAGAGGCAGTGGGCATAGAGAAGAGGCTAGAGTTTAGGAGCAACCCAGCTCAAATAAGATGATGTTACATCAGTAATAAGTACACATTGGGGAAGCACTGTACGGAGGTTGTGACTCAATGGCCAGGACGTACAAAGGAGCAGCCTCTAAGTTGTGGCTGGGCCAAGCATCATGTGATTTCCTCCATGACCTCCTGCTACCCAAAGAAAGTAAGTGAGGCACTCACTGATGAAGCTTAGGTGGAGGAGCCTGAGCAGCTAGCTGCCACAGCAGAAACCTCTCCCTGTCTTTCCCCTGGCTGGTCAGTCCTTCACATTTCCCTTTCCCTTCTGGCTCCGGCACCAATCCAGGGCACACAGTGTTCCCCCAAGCAGATGCATGCATTCTGGACTGCGTGACTCATTGTCCCTGGCCAGAAGGGCTAGCCTGCTGCAGAAAGGACCAGACAACCCAAAAAAACATTCTAAAGTGTCCCCTGTGCAAACTCTTATGGAAAGGTTCACATGGGGTAAAACAGTGTTATCCTGTTATGGGGTGATTTTTAGCACAGATGATGAGAGAGATGCCCTGTCTTGCCCTACTCACCAGGAACCTCTAGAATACTCCCCTAGCTCAAGACTTGCACTCTTATGGGATACAAGAACCAAGAAGGTTCAGCCTGCTTGGGTGCTGATTTGTTCTGCTCTAGTCCAGACATTTGCACCGAACTCAAATCCCGCCCCTATCCCATGATCCTCCTGGCTGCATTTGGATCTGTACATAGCTCTGGCAGAGACTGGAGGCTGTGACAGCAGGGAAGGGCTCTTCTCAACAGGCTGCAAAAGTGGGCAGAGAAGATGGGGTGAGAATTTTCCTATGAATCTGCTATCTTGCCCCAGGGTTTCTGAGATGCACTGGTTCTTCAGGGCCTGTGATGGAGCTGCCAGCACCTTCTTTGGTAACCCCTGAAGCCATTATAACATCAGTGGGGAGGCTGCCTGCTTAAGGGCAGTGGCTCTAAACTCAGATGGAGGTTAATTCTAGGCCTCACACTCCCCTTACTTGATGTGGCCTTGGACAAGTTACTCAAACTTTCTGAGTCTGAATTTTTACTACCAGTGTATAAAACCATGATAATTAGGGTGGCTGAGAGAATTCAATTACCCACATAAAGCATTTTGCCCTGCATCTAGCACTTAGTAAGCATTGAGTAAACTGGCTAGTATAAGTATCCCCCTTCATTACCCATTGCTTTTCTGTTCTGCCTCACACCTCACCAGATTTTTTCCCCCACCCATGGGCACAGCTCAGAACTATCCCCTTCATGCCACCATTGTTTAGCCACAGAGCCCTCCCCCAAGATACTTCTCTGAGGAACTTCTTCCTTGCTCCACAGAAGGTAGTTCTCTCAGGGCCTCTCATTCTAATTCAGAGCCACTTGCACTCTATACCTCAGTCTTTTGCCTTTTATCTCTTATACCATTGTTGGAGGAGTCAGAGATGAGGACAAAGGGCAGCGGCAGAGCATAGGCTGGCTAGATCAAGTGGGGCAGAGGAAATGGGGAGAGTTTGCCCTGTCAATACTTTTTCAGTGTGACTGCTGAGGACCTGAACTTTCTGAGAATGTACCGTCCTGCTTCTGCCCCAAACAGGCCTGCCCTAGGGCCACTGCCATCTCCTCAGCAGGATTTCTGATCTCTTGGATGGAAGGAAGGAACAAGAAGCTCAAAGAACTCCAAAGCTCATGTCCCGCATAGCCCTTCTGGCAGCCCCTCAACCCAGCATGGGGCTGTCATCCTCCATTGCCCTTGCAGGCACCCATGTGCCCTGATTTACAACACACACTGAAAACCCAAGGTACAAATCTAGTCTTGAAAAGAGAGGGTGTCCTGGAAGGGCAGGCAGTGACTCATCGCCAGAGGCCTTTGTTTGCTCCCCAAACAGTATACCAGGCCTCCAAAGGGCACTTATGTGTCCCATGTGCCCCTATGCTTCAGACAGGTTATCAAGACCAAATGTGAAAATGTCCCCAGGGCTAAATTATCAGCATCACCTTACCAATCAAGCTTGTGATATAACACCAGCTTTTCTCCAGCTTTTACTGCACCTTCTAGGTAGAATCTCATTAAATAAATCCTTTGCAATCTCTAGGAAAAGAGACAAGAAAACACTTGAGAAAAAGAGAACACAACTGCATTTAAATGGACTGCACAGAGGAAATAATTGGCCAGTGGGGTGAAAAGGGAGATGTTATGCTTAAAACATCTGGAAAATGGTATCAGTCCCGTGAAAGCAAGGCTGGCTGGGGAGAGGGGGTGGCGGTGCTTTCCATTGGCTTTGCCCAGCTGTCTTCCTCCCACTCAGAACGAAATGTTCTGTCTTTTGTGGTTATAACCTCTTTTCAGTTGGAATGACTTGTGTGGGTCTGGACCTTGCTCAGGGCTGCCGCTCTAAGAAGCTCTCAACAATATACTAAATTACCCAGTCAGCCTCAGTGCAAGGTGTTCCCTCCCCTGCCCAGCCCCCTTTCTTCCCCTCCCTCTGTCCTCCTCCTCCCACTTGAAGAGTCACTGCGGTTGGTGCTTAGGCGGCTTCCAAGCCTAGGCAGACCTGCAGCTCTTTCTCACCCTCCTCTGTGAGCACAAGTTATCCCTGCTGCCACCTCCTCCCTGGGGATGTGGGGGGTAGGGAGGGGTAGGGACAAGGAAGGGGGTGTGGACCGTCCTCACTCTGCTGCCAGACCACCAGACGAGGGCGTGGCACGGGGCCTGGCAGTAGCTTCTAGGGAGGCCCAGATTACTTACCAGGGGCACCTGGGAGGTGGAAATTCTTTAGATTTTCCAAAAGCAGTGACAAATGTCCTTACACAAAGCCACCCAAGAAAACAAAACAACCTACAATAACAAGGCACTTGGGGAGGGAGGAGCAGGAGGAAATAGTTGGCTCAGAATGGGATGAAGGTCGTGGACAGTGCCTGGGAAGCCAAGTTTTGAGCTCTGAGCCCAGCAAGAGTCCAATACGCCTGCTGGTCCGGGGATGAGGAAAGGGGCCAGGGTGCAATGCAAGATTGTACTTCTCAAATTTGGCTGCAAATTAGAATCACCTGAGTGATCTTTCCAACTCCTGATGCATGGACTCACCCCAGACCAATGTTATCTGAATCCAGGGGGTGTGAGACCCATGCATGAGTAGTTTTTAAAACTCTCCAGGTCGTTGCAATGGGCAGCAGAGGTTGGAAAGCAGCGATGTAACAGCTCCTCAGAGCTAGTGGGGGACTAGCAGGCTTGACCCCTGGGAGCTTGTTAAAAATGCAAAATCTCCAGCCCTACTTCAGTCGCACTGAATCAGCACCTGCATTTTTTAAGTAACAGCTTTCTTAAGATATCATTCACATATTACAAAATGCATGCCTTTAAAGTGTGCAATTCAGTCAGTCTCTCTCCCCCCCCCCCCCCGCTCTCTCTCTCTCTCTCTCTCTCTCTCTCGTTTTCTTTTTGTATGCTGACAGTTCTATGTAACCACCACCTCTATCTACCTGGTTCCATTTTCATCACCCATTAGCAATCTTATTCCTCATTTTCTCCCCCTCCAGCCATGAGCAACCACTATTATACTTTCTGACTCCATGGATTTGCCTATTCTGGATATTAGCATCTGCATGTTAACTGCATTCCCAGCAATTCCTCTGCACATTACCCCTTGAGAAGCACCAATGTAAGGGATCTTCTAAAACAGGAATCCCCAACCTCTTTTGGCACCAGGGACTGTTTTCATGGAAGATGATTTTTCCACGGTTAGGGGCTGGGGGAATGATTTTGGGATGATTCAAGTGCATTACATTCAAGTTCACCTCCTGCTGTGTGGCCTGGTTCTTAACAGGCCAGGACCAGTACCTGTCAGAGACTAGAGGTTGGGGAACCCTGTGCTAAAAGAAGCAGCCCTGGCTCCCTTCCCACATCCTTGTCATGCAGACATGTGGGTCCAAAGCTGCTAGATTTTCTGCTTTTTCAAGAGAAACCAAAAATCTGGATTTTTATATGTTATCTTCCACTTTTTAAAAGTTGGCGACTAATTCAATTTTTTTGAAAACACTGGGTGAAACAAAACATGCCTGAGGGCTGCACTCAGCCTGTCAGTACAAGTTTGCAACACCTGATGGTTACCAGGTTCTTACCCATGCCCACCAAAATCCTTCCTACTCCAGCCAGAGTCCATTTCTCCTTGTTTCAGGTCCCATGGAGGTGGAGGAACAACTACTTAATAGCCACCTCATAAAATCCACGTAGATCTTATTCTTCATTTCTCCAAACAGACAGTTACACATACATATACTGGGGACCTGTGATGGTGCTTTACAGTTTTGGAATCACTTAAATGTTTACGACAATCTTTATGACAGATATTATTATCTTAGTATTAAAGATAAGGAAACCGGAGCTCAGAGGGGTTAAGTAACTTTCCTGATTTTGCACAGTCACCAAATGTCCAGCACCTGGACATTGGTGACCAAGCTCTTTCCAGTTCATCACTCAGTCTCTGCTTTACCTGTCTTTGCTTAGAGGCCCCATTTTCCATCTCTTTTTCTTCTGAGTTTTCTCCATTTTCTCCAGATTCTGGACATATCTCTCTGATGAAGACTCAAACACCACAGAGTATGGTCTCAGAGAGCCTAGGACCTAGGTTATCTGGGGAGAGTCTCAATTCCAAACACCCAGGCTGGTTTCTCCATAATTACACTGATCTTTGTCAAATGTGTCCTGACCTTTGGTTTGGAAAATGAGGCCAACATAAGTGAGCCATGCTCTATTTTGAGGCTGATTCATATTCAACTTGTGGTCAACTACCTCTTTCATTTGGTATTTTGCTTGTTTATTTGTGTTGAGCCAAATTATGTTGTTAGGTTTTGTTACTAATAGCCCCCTTGCACTTGTTTGCACAGAATTGCATCCTGGTTTTGCAGCAGCTTGTTCCTCCAACCCATTCAACTTGAAGTTCTTCCCTCACCTCCTGTGGGGTTGGCAACCTCCTAATCTTCTTTCATTTCTAAGTCACTTCAGAACTCTGGAAAGTGTCTCCACAAGTCTGCGTATGTTCCATTTGTCTCCCTCCTTTCACTGCTCTGAGAACCCTTGTGAAGCTCCTGGGGAATGGCGCAGACAGGTGGAGGGAGGCTGAATCTGTGTCTCTAAATTGCTTGGGAGTGAAGAAGGGTCTGGCTGAGGCTGTGATTGTCCCCTAGTGGTGCCCTCAAAGTGGAAGCTCACCTAGGCCAGCTCCAGACCTGATTTGGCCCCAGGAGAGTATCAGGGATCTATGGCCTTTCTTTCAGCTCAGAGGGGTACTCAGTCCTGGGATACCCTTTGGCAGGAAGTCCTTTAACTCAGTACTAGCCCTGTGGGATATCCTATTGTCTGAGTGCTGTGGAATCCCAGGCCAGTTGCTAGGCACAGGGCTCTCAAACAATGTAGTTTGACAGTTCCCTAGCCAGCCCTAGGGGCCTCCCCAAGCTGCAGGGTGTGGTTTGCAGTCTGGGTACATTCTGTACCCTTACTCTAGGGGCGGGTTTGTGGTTCCTGGTGCTGTACAGCAGAGCCCCGCCCATGCCTTTCCTCTCCAGCCACAAAAACAAGCTTAGACACCAAGAGGGAGGAATCGAAACAGAGGCTGTTACTGTACAGCTGGTCCCTGAAGACTCTGGGTGGACCAGCCCCATTCCCCTTCTCTGAAGGCATCCCATGCAGGGAAGGACAACAGTGTCTTGCAGTTCTTTGATCCTTTCCCCATGCTTTCTTCAATGGTCACTTGAGCCACCAAACAATCACCTCGGTGGGATGCAAGGCATGCTCTTTGGCTTCTGGCTATCACTGTCTTCCCAAGAGACCCTGGAGCATGGCTTTCCTTTAGCAGCATTCAGGGTCTCTGCATTTCCCATGCCATGAGGGTGATTGCTCAGAGTCCTGGATATCTGGTATTTATTATTATTATTATTAATATTATTATTATTATTATTATTATTATTATTATTATTATTATTATTATCTACCACAACTTGAGTGCAAACACCTTGTGAGGGAATGCTAGCTGATAGTTATTTCATACTGGCTATGTGCAGGCACTGCTGTAAGCACTTCACATATCTCATTAATTCTCCCAAATTGTAAGATAAACCCTTGTACTACTATTAAACACATTTTATAGAAAAGGAAATTGAGGAACAGAGAGGTTAAATAGTGTACCCAAGGTCATATACTACCAAGTGGTAAAATCAGGATTTGAACCCAAGTTTGGTGCACTTCAGAAGCTATGTTCTTTCCACTGGACTGGACTTCCTCCTTTTCCCCTATGACAATTCTGAGGACTGTACAGGTAGCACTTCTTAGCAATCTTAGGCTGACTCAGGCTTCAGAGGGAAGGACAGATCCCTGGAGAAACTGGGAGAGAGAGGCACAAACTTTGCTCAGTTACAGTGATTCCCCAGGACTCCCTGGGAGTCAGACCATACACCACTGCTGAGTCTGCTGGGCTGGTGGGCAGTGTCTGCTCTATAATGAGGTGCAGGAGTGTCTGTGTATGTATGTGTCTGTATAGGCACTCACCCTATGACTGATCCTGCAGTGGTAGGGGGTGGTGAGGGAAGGAGGTGGCTGAGGAAACTCGCCATCCCATCCAGGAGCACTCTGGCACCCTCTTTAGGCAATGCACACTCACTGCTACACCTCTCTCTGGGTGACCAGTTTCTGTCATCAGAGGCTCTGTCTCCTGGACCTCAAATCCCACCACCATTCTCTGTGGGCTGTAAACCCAATAAAACAGGGTGCTGCTGGGCTTGTTTTGACTTTTTTTTTTTTACCTCTTGAATCATTTTTAAGTGTACAATTCAGTGGCATTAAGTACATTCACATTATTGTGCAACCATCACCACTACCCATCTCTAGAACTTTTTCATCATCCTAAACTGAAACTCTGTACCCATTAAACAATTATTCCCCAGTCCTCCCTTCCCTCAAGCCCCCAGTTACCACTATGTTACCTCTGTCTCTGAATTTGATTATTCTAGCTACCTCATATCAGTGGACTCATACAGTATTTGTACTTTTGTGTCTGGCTTCTTTCACTTAGCCTAATGTCATCAAAGGTCACCCAAATTGTAAAATGTGTCAGAATTTTGTTCTTCTTCAAGGATGAGTAATAGTCCACTGAACATATAAACCATATTTTGATTATTTATCCATCTATTGATAGACATTTGGATTTCCACCATCTGGCTACTGTAGTGGTACCGTGAGCATGGGTGTACAGGTGTCTATTCAAGACTCTGCTCTCACCTCTTGGGGCTATCTACCTGGGAGTGGGATTTGGGGATGTTTACCCATTCCCTGTGGTAGTCCAGCTCCTCTTCAGAGTACACTTTCCTTCAAAGACGTCTGCCCTGACTCTGTTTTGTGTTAGTGCACCTGTTAGCAACTCTAGGGAAAACTCCTCACTTCACCGCACACTACCCCTGCCCTGCTGCCAATGGTCACCAGCACCAGCACGGACTGGTGAGTCTCTTTGGGCTTCATTTTCTATTTCTTCCCTATATACTCCTGGTCATATTCTCTCCCTTTGAAGGCCATGTCAGTCTTCGGTTGCCCTCTTTTCCAGATACCCAAAATGGCCTTTGTATAACGAATGGGAGACAATGTTGTGCCATGGTTAAAGATGTGGGCTTTGGGACCAAACTGCCAAGGTTGGAATCCTGGCTCACTGATTGTCTGAACTTGGGCAAGCTACTTGGCCCCACCATGCCTCAGTTTCTCCATTTGTAAAATGAAGACAATAATAATATGTATCTGAATGAGTTGTGAGGAATGAAATACTATAACTTACAGAAAGCCATAAATGAAATGCTTGGTGCATAGTAAATGCTAAATAAATGGGAGCTGTTATTTGTAAGTCCCCTTTCTCCCCTTCACTGCCTCTTAAAAAAAAACCCACATCCGGAGATAGTGGGAGCCACCTCAGTATGTTTTCCGGGGAGGGTTGGTGTTAAATTGATAGACTTCCCTCTTCACCATCCCCCATCTGCTTCCCTGTGTTGATAGTCTCAGTCTGACACCCCTCCACTTGTGTGAATGCTTTTGTTAAGTTAGTTTAAACAATATAGACACTATAATGATTGTTCTCTTCACTCTTGCAGCCCAGTATATTGTAGCTATTATGTGCATGATAACCTGGAGATCCAGTTGGGCTCCCACTCAGGCAAATGTGGTGCAGGATAGCTGCCAAAAGCAACTGGCTTTAAGAAAGCTCTATTTCCCCTCAGGAACCTGTGACAGAGTGGGTACATACATTATGACTTCCAGGCTGGGAGAGGAGAAACCAGGCTCAGTGTATTTCATGCTTATCAGTAGATAGCCCTATATCTTGTTAGTCCTGTTGGTTAAAGCAACATATTAACACGGTCTATTAATAGAGTCAGGACATCACTTCAGTTTACTCAGCCATTCTCCAATTCACTTATTACAAACTAGGCACCAGTGGCATACAGAGATAAGCAGAGTAAGATCTCTGCTCTCGAAGCATCCAGACCAAGAAAATGGGAAGCTCAGAGTGTGCTGAGACAGTTTAAAAAAAATCCACTTGGAGGAGTTGAGGGAAGACTTTGCAGAGGCAGTGCTGATGTTTGTGTTGGCACTTGAAAGAGAAGTTTGTCAGCCTTAGGCAGATCAGGAAGGCAGGGCATTCCCCATAGAATAGGACATTTTTTCAGTAAGGACTGAAACTGCAGCTGGTGGTGCTGAGGGCCATGTCACTGGTCAGCTGTAGCAGAAACATAGGGAGTACAGTAGATGGCTAGACAGGAGATGGGCAGGGAAGTACAACCCACAGCATTGGAGAAATATTTTCTGTTGTTAGTGATTTCTTTGTTTTGTAAGAATTTGGAGTTTATTTCACAAAATTTCCAATGGTGTTTCTTGGAGTACTAAAGTTCCACAAAGCAGCCTCTGTAGAGCTATCCCCAGTAGCTGCTGGGGTTGAGAGGGGAGGAAGTGGATAGGACTGTAAGATCTCTTCACCTCTCTAACTAGAATAGTTCCATTTTTTACCTGTGTTAAAAAGTTTTGTTTGGCTCCAGCTGGTGTGGCTCAGTGGATTGAGTACCAGCCTGCCAACAAAAGGGTCACAGGTTTGAGTCCCAGTCAGGGCACATGCCTAGGTTGTGGGCCAGGTACCTGGTTGGAAGCATGTGAGTAGCAACCTATCAGTGTTTCTCTGCACCCCTTCCCCTCTCTCTAAAAGTAAATAAATAAAATCTTTTAAAACAATTTTGTTTGTTTTTACAAAAACACCTTTTTTTTTAAGTTCCAGACAAAATACCATTGACAAATAAGTTTGAAAACTCTGTTGTGGAAAATGGGAAAATACTAAAAGATTTGGAGCCTACTGTAGTTTTCAAATACCTAATAGTTTTGAAATCTATTATATATATGGAGAATGAATTATAGGAGGGCAAGGGCAGGGGTAGAGAAACCAATTAGAAGCCCAGGAAGAACAGTATGGTGGCTCAGACTGGGGCAGAAGCTGTAGAGGTGGTGAGAAGTAGTGGGAATAGGTCTAGGTTTAAGGAGCAGAATATGAGGGATTATGTGGTAGATGGGGTGTGGGAAGTTGAAAAAATGTTAAGAATTACTTCTAGGTTTCTGCTTAAGGCCATGTCCTGAGCTAGAGAAGTCTGTTTGGACAATGACTTGAGCTCAGTTTGGACCACACCAGTTAGGACTGTCTATGCCACACCCAAGTGGAAATGCCTTGTAAGTGGCTGGATATATGAGTCTGGAATCCAGAGGGGTGGTAGGGCTGCAAATTCAGTGTTCATCAGCAATGAGAGTAAATGAGATTCCCTTCAGAATGAATGCAGGTAGAGAAAGGGCTATGAGGACTAAGTCCTGGGCACTCCAATAGTTAGAGATCATAAAGATGAAAAGGGCCCTGCAAAGCAGACTGAGAAGGAGTAATCAGTGAGGCAGAAAAACCAGGAAGGTCTGGAGGGATCCCAAAAACAAAGTGAAGAAACAGTTTCAAGGAGGAGTGAGTGATCAATAGGACAACTGGTGCTGAGAGGCCCGAGAGTAAGTTGAGGACAGACAATTGACCATTCATGTTGGTAACTTGGACAGAAGTAGGGACCTAGACAAGAACAGTTTTGGTGAGATGGTGAGGATGGAAGCTAGATGGGAATAGGTTGAAGAATGAATGGATTAAAAAGGAAAAGTGAATGGGAAGTGAGACATTAAAACTGTGTGTGTAGGCAATTCTTTTACAAGTTGTGATTTGTTTTAGAGAGAAGTATGGAAATCGTTCAATTTGAGGCAAGGTGACTGTGAGGTCCCTTTAATACATCCAGAAAGAGTGCTCAGTTAGGCCTGGATATCAGGAGTAAAGTCTGGGCCATACACAGATTTGTGAGTCATTCACTGAAACTCTGTGGATTGGTGAAATTGGAAGAAAAGACATTAAGGTGTTGAATAAAGACACATATTATTTGGTAGGGAACAGGTTGGAAGTTGAGGAAATCCTAGCTACTGGTCTGATGGGAGCTACTTAGCTTGGTCTCATTGTAAAGGACATAAAGCTGGTCCATAGACGACAGATGGGAAGACCTCTTGAAGCCCAAGGCTGTGAGAGAATTAGGAGCTCTACAGTGAAGGTAAGTCTAGACAGGCCATAACTGTTGACATTTTAGGATCTGGAAACTGTATGAACAAGGCCATTCACTATAGCAAGATACAAGATTAACCAATCAAGTTTCAAAAGGAAATGTAGATCATAACATCATTTATGCAAAATTTAAGAAAAACATAAATCAATACTACAGAATGTTTATGGATATACACTATGTGATAAAGTATAAAAACTTAAATAAGAAAGATTCTCACCAACCACCAACTTCAGAATACTAGTTGCCTATGGGGTAGGTAGAAGAGGAATGGGATGGAGAGAATGTTAACTATTCCTCCAATGTTTTCTTTCTTTTCCTTCCTTCCTTTCTCTCTCTCTCTCTCTCTCTCTCTCTCTCTCTCTCTCTCTCTCTCTCTCTCTCTCTCCCCTTTCTAAAGGATCCAAAGTAAATATGGCAAAAAAGGTGAACATTTGTTAAATCTGGGTCATGGCTACATAGGTATTTATTATAATGGTACCAACTTCAAGTGATTGTTGTGAAGAATGGCTTGATCCATAAAAATGAACTATTATAATTAGCTATTATTTTTATGTATGTTTGAAAATTTTCTAAATTTTAAAAATATATATTTCCACTCCCTGGAAAAAAGCAGCTGTTCACTTCTGAGGAATTTCAACTCCCATAAGAACAATCTCTGTGCTAATTAATGCCACAGCAAAATGGCATTCATTGTCATCCAGACCATCTATCAGCCACAATGCTGCAGTGCAAAATAGAAAATACTTCAGATGAATAGGAAATATGCAATTAGCTAAGCAGTGGACCATCAGACCTTCCAGCTGGGCTTCCCTTGACCTTCTTACTATGTTAAACTGGAATTCAGACTACTGTGGTCTATAGAAGCATCTCTGCCAGTATAGATCATTGGTAACTGAAGGAACCTCTCTTCTATGGATGAGGAGTAGAAGTGTTTTATGAGCAAGCCCAGAGCAGGTGGACCAGCAGCAAAACAAGGGGAATGAGCATATCCTCCAAAGGGGGAAGAACCAGCTGGTCTGTTTAGATATGTTGACTGGCTAACAGAGGCTAGGAAATCCCAGGACGTAGGGGACAGAGGCTAAAAAAAGAGTGGTAGGAAGCATATGACCATAAACTGTTAAAGCTAGAAGGGCCCTTAGAGATCATCTAATCTTTTGATCTTTATGGGTTACAAAACCAAGGCCCAGGGAGGACATCACCGAAGTTGCCTAACAACTCAGGGACAGGTATGGGAACAGACCTCACAGCTGTTAATTTTTCTATAGGGTATTGGTGCTCTCCTCCAGGGACCACTCTGCCTTCCTGACCCTTCAAACCCTTCGCCTGGGAAACAAGATTAGTCGCGCTGGGATGTAGCTCCCTTCAAAATCTCTCTCTTCTCAGGAGCCTTCCACTGAAGCTTTGCCCAGTTTGGTCCAGAGGGGTAACCTGAGCTGGTGAGGGCTTTGTTCTTGTAGCACACACTACTCACATTAACAAATGCAGGTCTGGCTGCCAAGGGTACAAGTTTGAACCTTGGGTGGGTAGACAACGGTCCTAATGCGTGGCCAGCAGCCAGAATCTTCAGTCCTAGAATGATCAAGTCAAGCATTGAAAGGCTGCCCACAATGCATATGGAGATGAGGGGTGGGGAGGCGGGGAGGCAAAGACAAGCAAGAGAAGCCTCCCAAGGTCCAAAAACAATAAAGTCTAACCGAGATAAACGGTTGATAGGAGAATAATTGCCAAGCAGGCCAGAGGGGAGCACCAGGAAGACAGTAAAAGGATATGATGGGGGCAAAGGGAGGGGTGCGTGAAGACTGGAGGTAGTGAGTGAGTAAAGCCAGATGGTTATTTAATTATTCTAACTTCATCTTTTCTCAGGAAAAATATCAGGTAGCTTACAAGGACACACAAGATAACTTAAGGCAGCAGAAGTTAAAAATACAAAAATAAGAGTGGGTAGAAAGTGGAGCCAAGAATAAGGGTAGTAGTGCATATTCTAAAAACCTCTACTCCTACAAAGAGCAGACCCAAAAGTTGGCTGTGAGCTTCTAGCAGCCAACAGGAAAGGGGAAACCTTGTTATACAATTCACAATGTCCAGGAGATAAAAACAAAGTCATTGCTCAGAAGGGCAACTGTTCTCAGTACAAATATCAGACAGGAATTCCTCCCTGGGGGTCCTCAGAGGGAATGTTGTGGGACACAATGGACTACATCCTTGACAACATCCTTATACAGTGGTAGCAACAAGTTTCAAAGGGCTGTTTTTCATAAGGACCCTCAGGATCAACTGCCTGTGTTCTACTGCAATCAGGCAATTAGGAGCTAAAAATAATGTGTGAAGGTGCAGAACAGTGTATCTAGTATGTTTGCACTGATGGGGAAAATGATGGTTATATACAGGCATCCATATGTATAGAACTCCTGCAGAAGAAGAAATTGGTAAGAGCAGTTGCCTCCAGGGAGAGGAAGTAGAGGACTCTGGTGGGGGATAGGAGAGATACTTCCTTTTCATCATATGGCATTTTGCACCTTTTGTTAACCATGTCTTATTTTTTCAATAAAAACATTAGTTACTAAAATAATAATGAAATTCCAAGTTCGGGGGGTAATCTGGGTTTTATCTCTGAGCCACACAGTCAGGCTAAGGATGTCTGAAAGTTCTCCTTAATGTTTAAGGAAAGAAGGAGAGTAACAGTTATTGAGCAACTTCCTGGGTGCTAAGGGTTTTCATTTCCATTAGCTCATTTAATCCACACAATAATCCTGTGAGAGAAATCTGCCTCATAGACAATCAACTCAGTTTCCTTGAAGAAGACACATGAATTAAACAACTGCTTGTTTTTCTTCCTGCTACTGATTTTTAGGAGAAATGAACAATTAGGAAGAAAGCAAGCAGTCATGGGGAATTTAAGATAGCAGTTATAACGGACATACTTATACTAAAAAGTTACTCATCATTTATCTGAAATTTGAACTTAGCTGGGTGTCCAGTATTTTTTAACTTTTAAAAAATTGAGATATTGTTGACATATAACATATTAGCTTCAAGTGTACAATATAATAATTCAAATATAATAATGAGGTATGTATATACTGTGAAATAATCATCACGGTAAGTCTAGTTAATATCCAGCCAGTATTTTTCCATGTTTTTTAATCGATTATGCCAATCTAAGACTTTTAATTGGTGCATTTACACCTTATTCATCAAAAGTAATTACTTGCTAGATATGCTGGTGATCAAGACCATCTTTTTAGTGTTTGCTTCCTGCTCTGATTTTTTTGTTTCTTTGTTCGCTTTTTCATAACTTTCTGTGGGTCACTTGTAGCATTTTTAGAGTTATATTTTAATTATCTATAATGCTTTGCAGTATTTGCATAACTCTGTATAATTTCTGTAGCGGTTGTTCTGGATAATGTATAATATATACATAATTTGTCATAGCCTATTGGTGTTGATATTGTACCAGTTTGAGTGAAGTATAGAAACTTTATCTTCCTTTATGTCCCCTTCACTCCCTCATTTATAACTTTTTTCTCATACTCTTAATTTTTTCTAGCTTGATTTAGTATAATTTACAAGTATATAATTTTTTAAGGATTTTATTTATTTATTTTTAGAGAGGGGAAGGGAGGCAGAAAGAGAGGGAGAGAAACATTAATGTGTGGTTGCCTCTTGTGCACCCCCCCACTAGGGACCTGGCCTGAAACCCAGGCATGTGCCCTGACTGGGAATTGAGCCAACAAGCCATTGCCGGCTGGCACTAAATTCACTGAGCCATACCGGCTAGGGCTATAATTGTTTTAACTATTACTTCTACAAACATTGAGAACAGGGCTATAAGTTTTGCTTTAACTATCAAACATAATTTAGAAAACTCAGGAGAAGGAAAACCTATTATATTACCCATATTTTAGCTTTCCATGTTCTTTCCTCTTTTCTGATATTCTGAGATTTGGATCTTTCTTTTATCAGTTCTTTACTGTGTAGAGAACATCCTTTAGCTATGCTTTCAGAGTAGGTTTGCTGATGACAAAGTCCTTATTTTTCCTTCATATAAGAATATCTTGATTCTTCCTCCTTCATTCCTTTAGGATATTTTCACTGGATTCTAGTTTGACAGTTCTTTTCTTTCAGCATTCCCTTTTCATCCCCATGGTTCTGGTGAGAAATCTGCTGTCATTTGAATTGTTTCTTCCTATAGGTAAGTTTTCATTTCTCTCTCCCTATTTTGAAGACTTTTTTTCTTTGGATTTTAGAAGTGTAACTGTGGTGTGTTTTGGTGTAGATTATTTTGGGGTTTATCCTATTCAGGGTTTACTCAGCTTCTTGAATCTGTTGGTTTATGTCTTCTGCAAAATTTAGGAAGTTTTTTAGCTATTATTTCTTCTGTTACCTTTTAAGCCCCATCTTCTTTCTCCTTTCCTTCCTTTTGTTATAGTTGCGCAAGTCCCTGAGATTCTGATTTTTTCCCCTTTCCCATCTACTTTCTGTTAATGTTCTGAATGGATCATGTCTATGGTTTTACCTTTAAGTTCACTGATACTTCCCTCTGGCCCCCACTCTCTGATGTTTAGATCATCCATTGAGTTTTTGCATTTTTCAGTTCTAAAATTTTCAGTTGTCTCTTTATATCTCAATTTCTTTGCTGAAACTTTTGATTTTTCATTTGTTTCAAGCATGTTTGTATTGCTCATTGAAGCATTTTTATGATGGTGCATTTAAAAATCTGAAGTATTAAAGATTTTTATTAAAATCTTTGTCAGATAATTCTAACATCTGTTAGCCTTGTGTTGGCATCTATGGATGATTTTTTTTTCAATCAATTTTAGGTCTTCCTGGCTCTTGGAAAGACTATTTTTTTAAAGAAGAGTAATTAGCGTATTATGAGAATCTGGATCTTCTTTAAACCGTCTGTTTTAGCCAGACTCCTCAGACACCCTGCTGGTGGGAGAGAAGGGGGACATGGTCTGATGACAGCCATATGAGACGGAAGTCTAGAGCCCCCACTCAGCCTTGGTTGATACTCAGAAGTCAAGCAGGGATAAGAGTTCAGGGTCCCCACCAGGGCCCCACTGAGAGGAGTGTGAGGTGTCTCTACAACACTATGGGCTGACAGGCCTCTCTACCACCTATTGGTGATGAAAGCCCCAGCCTTATGTTAGGCCTTATATGAGACCATCCTAGTGGGTGTTCTGGGAACTTTCTTACAGCCTGGCAAGAGTGGACACTGTGGCTTACCACTAGGTTTTTGCTGGCATGGGGCAGGCAGGGCAGGTTTTGTGGTGTTTGGTTGCCATAAAATGATTATTGTCTATAAGTTTTCTGTCTTTTGAAGCTGTCTCTTTCCTGCTCCTTTGCCTTAGAGAAAGGTGGATTTTCTTAGGGCCATTTTGTCTGTGCCCATTGGCATTTCTGGGTGACCTGCCTCTCCAGCACCCAGTCCAGATTAAACAAGGCAAAAAAAAAAAAAAAAAAAAAAAAAAAAAAAAACGCAGGGAACTCACTGGTATGCCGTTTCTCAGATCCTTAGAACCCTAGTTGGTCTGCCTCCCTCTTGCATCTGTCTTATTTTAACAAATATATAATGTCCAGTGTTGTTATTTGACACTCTGTATTTTTATTTTCTAAATCTGACAACCTGATCCAGGATCCCTAGTACTCGTTGAGGCAGTGAAGATGACTTGGGAATTCTGGATAAATTTTCAAGAAGTGGAACAGTTAGAAGTTTCTATTCACCCACCCTATTAACTCAGATAATATTTTCTGAGGGAATTAAGTTGAACAGCCAATTTACTTGCACACATTTCTGTTAATCAAAGTTTTACTGAGCTTCTAGAACCTTACCAAACTTCCTTTCCCATGCATTTGCCCTAACATTGAGTTTGTGCTAATGGGGCCCTCTGCTGTCTTCAGAGAGAAGGGCAACACCATAAATCTAAAGGCTATAGCAAATTTCTCAGCAGTGGAGCAAGGTGGATTGGGAGTTTGAAAATTACATTCAGTTATGAGTAGCCAGCCAACCCCAAAACTTTGGGGAGCTATAATGCCTTAACACTATTTAACTTCAAGAAACCCTTTCCTCCTCACAAAAACATGTAGTAACATAGTTTAAAGATGAAGTTTATGTCAAACTGAATTTTGGATATTTAGTGACAAACTCTCCCCTTAATCCCAAAATTTGTGTGCTGAAAGCCACCTTGAGGTTTTGCTGAGGCAGGCCTGGGAAAAGGCAACTGGTACCATTTGCCAGAAAAAGGAAGGGATTCACAGGGGCCAAGCTAAGGCATGGAGTTATGCTAGCCTAGGACTCTCCATTGACTTTACTCCACCAAACTAAGAGAGGAGTAGACTAGTTTAAGAGCTGGTAGGCAGACCTCAGCTTATGAAGAGCAGCTGGCTTTCCCATCATCATTCCTTTCTGCCCTATGTAGTCCTTCACTGATAAGAGTCCTCAGTAGGTGCATGAAGGAAAACAGTGGGAGCTGACCTTGTTCTTGAGCAAGGGAAGGAAATCTGTCAAAAGGGAGCATATTGCATATTCTCAGGAGGTCCTGAGAATGACACTACAGCACAGTACCCCACTGAAGCTTTTCTCTCCCTCCCTCCAACCCATGAGGCTGAAGTTACAATTGGTACAACTCCTTCTTGTTCCCCTGCAGGGAAGAGAGAAGAGAATAAAGATTGAGTGCCAGAAACTATATTAGGTACTTTACATAATTTTTTAAATCTTCACCTGAGGATATGTTTATTGGTTTTAGAGAGAGAGAAAGGGAGACAGAGAGGGAAAAAAATCATCAGTGCAAAAGAGAACATTACTCAGTTGCCTCCCATATGTGCCCTGACCAGGGATCAAACCCTCAACCTAGGTATGTGCCCTGACCATGAATCAAACCCACAACCCTTTGGTGCATGGGATGATGGCCAACTAACTGAACCACACAGCCAGAACCAGGTACTTTACATAACTTATATCATTTAATATAAAAACTCTGGACAGTATATATGAAACAACAACAGAAGACTATGAAAGGTAGAGAGAAGGCCAACTGACTATGGATTGCAGACTCAAAGAACAACACAGTGGTGAGTTCCCTGGGTTTTCTTTTTTGCCTCATATATTCCAGACTTGGCTGAGGAAGGCAACAACCTGGAAACACCAATGGGTGCAGACAAAAAGAAAAACAAAAAGTGTCTAGGAAAGGGGCAATTGTCTAGGAAAAGGGCAGCTGAGGAAGACAGAAAATGATAGATATTAATCTCTCCACAATAGCTAAACACAACAGGAAAAATTATCCCCCATCCCCACCAGCAAAGGCCCTAATGGACAGAGGAACTTCCATTTCAAGGACTTCTGACCAAGATGGAGGCATAGGTAGATAAAAACAACAACAAATTTAAAAACAAAAAATAACCAGAACTGCCAGAAAACTGAACTCTATGGAAGTCAAACAACCAAGGAGTTAAAGAAGAAACAGTCATCCAGACTAGTAGGAGGGGCAAAGACAGGTAGCTGGGGTGGAGAGGACTCCCAGCAAGGTGGCGGCTGGAGGACCAGAGCAGCCAAGGCAGTGGCTGTCAGAGCAGGCAGTCCCACATTTGCATGCAGATAAACTGGAGGAACAAATGGGGAGCGAGATAGACTGCATAACCCAGAGTTCCAGCACAGGGAAATAAATCCTCAAAACCTCTGACTCAAAAAATCTGTGGGGGTTGTGGTGGTGGGAGAAACTCCAAGCCTCACAGGAGAGTTCATTGGAGAGACTCACAGGGTCCTAGAACATGCAAAAATCCACCCACCTGGGAATCAGCACCAGAAGGGCCCAATTTCCTTGTGGGTAGCAGAAGAAGTGACTGAAAGCCAGCTGAGAGCTGAGCAAGTGACATTGTTCCCTCTCAGATCCCTCCCCCACATACAGTGCCACAGCACTGCAATGTGGGTTTACCTGCTCTGGGGAATACCTAAGGCTCTGCCCTTTACAATTTAACAGGCATGCTGAGACAAAATGGTATGGCCCAAATGAAAGCACAGATCAAAGTTCCAGAAAAAATACAGCTAAGTAATTAAGAGGTAGGCAACCTATCAGATATAGAGTTGAAAACACCGGTAAATCAGGATGCTCACAGAAATGGTTGAGTATGTTTGCAAAATAGAGGAAGAAGTGAAGGCTATGCAAAGTGAAATAAAGGAAAATGTACATGGAACCAACAGTGAAGGGAAGGAAATCAGGACTGAGATCAATGGTTTGGACCAGAAGGAAGAAAGAAACAGTCAACCAGAACAGAATAAAGAAACAAGAACTCAAAAAAAATGAGGAGAGGCTTAGGAACCTCTGGGATAAATTTAAAAATTCCAACATCTGAATTATAGGGGTGCCAGAAGGAGAAGAGGAAAAGTAAGAAATTGAAAACTTATTTGAACAAATAATGAAGGAGAACTTCTCCAATCTGGCAAAGGAAATAGATTTCCAGGAAGTCCAGGAAACTCAGAGAGTCTCAAAGAAGTTGGATCCAAGGAAGCACACACCAAGGCACATCCTAATTACATTACCCAAGATGAAAGATAAGGAGAGAATCTTAGAAGCAGCAAGAGAAAAGGAGACAGTTACCTACAAAGGAGTTCCCATAAGACTATCAGCCGA
>PVKU01010517.1:0-51494 GCA_004027475.1 Anoura caudifer | reverse complement strand
AGAGTAATCTTGGATATAGGTCCTTGCCTTTCATGACTTCAAATACTCCCTTCCAGCCCCTTCTTGCCTGTAAGGTCTCTTTTGAGAAATCAGCTGTTAGCCATCTGGGAACGCCTTTGTAGGTAACCATCTTCTTTTCTCTTGCTGCTCTTAGGATTTTCTCTTTGTCTTTAATCTTGGGTAACTTAATGATGATGTGCCTTGGCATGTTCCTCTTTGGGTCCAACTTCTTTGGGACTCTCTGGGCTTCCTGAACTTCCTGGAAGTCTATTTCCTTCCCCAGATTGGGGAAGTTTTCCTTCATTATTTGTTGAAATAAGTTTTCAATTTCTTGCTGCTGTTCTCCTTCTGGCACCCCTATAATTCAGATATTGGAACATTTCAGGTTGTCCCAGAGAGTCCTCAGCCTCTCTTCATTTTTTTGGATTCTTGTTTCTTTGTTCTGATCCAGTTGGATGTTTATTTCTTCCTTTTGTTCCAAATTGTTGCTTTGATTCCTGGTTTCCTTCTTGTCACTGTTGGTTCCCTGAATATTTTGCTTTATTTCACTTTGGGTGTCTTTCATTTGTTCCCTCATTTTTTGACCAAGCTCAATCAGATCTGTGAGCATTTTGATTACCAGGGCTTTGAATTCTCCATCAGATAGGTTGGTAATATCTCATTGCTTAGTTCTGAGGTTATGCTCTGTTTTTTCATTTGGGCCATATTTCTTTGTCTTGGCACACCTGATTAGTTGTCAGGGGGCGGGGCCTTAGGTATTCACCCAGGCAGGGTGATCTTCTATGCTGCACTGCCTGTTGGGGAGGGGCCCCAGAGGGAACAAAGCAGCTTGCCTGCTTGTCTCTAGTGCACTTTCCAACAGACTCTCTAGTCAGACTGGAAGTATGTCCCACCATGACAACCCCAGCTGTAGCCCACAGTCAGCTCTGAGTCTCAGTTTTCCCCTTAAGTCCATCCCTCCCCTGCAGCTGTGCTGAGCTGGGCAGTCAGCCCCGCCCCTCAGCTGCCTCACCTCGGGGTTTTTCTGAGTTGCCTGCCTGGAGGGGTCCACCTTACTGGTCTGGTTGTTCTGATTGATTTTTTTTCTTTAATTTCTTGGTTGTTGGAGTTCCATGCAGTTTCATTTTCTGGTGCTTCTGGTTGTTTATTGATTTTAGATTGGTTGTTATTCGCCTTTTGGTTGTGAGAGGAAATGAAGGGTTTCTACCTATGCCTCCATCTTGACCGGAACTCTGTAACCTTTTAGTTTCATGTAAGCGTAGATATATGTGTATATATACATATATATAAATATTTTTATAAAAATGAGATCATACTGTATATGAATTTTGCTGTAGTTTTTTACTTATATTTTAAACCTTTTTCTTTGTATCCTTTTTATTTTTGTATCCTTTTAAATTACTAAATATTATTTCACTGCAATTTCTTGAATCAACCTATTGTATATATAATTTTTGTTTATTTGGTAACAGAAAAGTTTTGGTGATAAATATCTCCGCAGTAAAATGTTATATATGGGTATTTTCTTATACTACATTTCTATATGTGGAATTCATAGTTTAAAGGCTTTGTAAAACTTTCAAACACTGTACAGGTATTGATAGAATATTTCCTCACAAGTACTCCACTTTGTATTCCTAACAGTAGTGTTTGACAGTTTTGTTTTCTTCAAATGCTGATCAGCACTGAAAATTATTGTTTATAAAATCTTTCCAGTTAGATGAGTGAAAATGTACATGTCTTAAACCTCTTTCATCTGCAATAACCTATTGTATCTGCCCCTTTGGAACTGGCTTTCTCATTCCCTTTGCTACTTTTCCTCCCAGAGTGTTTATGCTGGTAGATGCTAGGGGCAATGTGTGTCTCCTATGTGCTTTGCTGTTGTCCCAAACAAAACCTTCTGGAAAGAGAATGGCCACATTTTAATTAATTTAACAATGACACACTCTTATTCAATTAAATCCAACAAGTATGTAGAGCCTATTCTGTGCCAGGCACTGTGCCGTACAGTAGTCATAAGCTTTGAAACCAGACACTGACCTGAGTCTCAAAGAGCACGTAGCCCAGTGAGAGGAAGGGACCATGTCAACAGGCAATTTAAACTCTCCAGTAGAGAAGTAGGTACCAGGTGCTTTGAAAACAGTAGAAAGAATACCTAACTCAGTCTTAGGTAATCATAGAAGGCTTCTTGGAGGAAGCGATAATTTCACTGAGTCCCAAAGGATGAATAGCGGTTAGCCAGACATGGAAATATATATTATGTGCCTGTGTGTGATAGAATAGTACTAAGAAAGTATTACTGCAGGATTAATACAACAACATTAACAAAGGTCAAGGAAGCAAGGTAAATGTGTGAAATTGTACAACCTACATGGCTGGAGTTCACAGTGAGGGGAAGGATAGGGGCTAAATGGGTTAGCAAGAGATGAGGCTGAAAAGTAAGAGGTGGCCAGATTACCTAGCATCTCATATTACCTACCAAGCAGCATGCATCTTTTCCTGATGTCTCAGAGCTGCCCTTGATAGTTTGCAAGCAGTGGAGTGACAGAATCAGATTTACTCTCCGGAAAGTGTCTTCTGGCACCAAAGTAGGGAATGGGTTTGGAGCAAAGGCAGGGTATTCCTAGAATCTGAGAGTTTAGGAGGCTCTCCAGAAGGGGGTTCAAACCAAGGTAGTAGTAACATGGATGTGGATGAGTAGACAAATTAGATAGATAATTAGTGGGAATCAATGGTTATTATTTGCTGACAGGGCTGAGGAGAGAGGGGGCAGAGATGGCGCCTGTATTTTGGGTGGATGGAGATGCCATTCAATGAGTTTGGGAACACAGAAAAGGAACTCGTGTCTTTGAGAAGAATGAAAGAGTTTGAAGAATTCAGTTTTGGATGTGTTATGTTTAGATATCTACAGTGGCCATAGTACATCACAGTGGGAGTATCCAGTTGGATGTAAATTGGATATGGGGGAAGCTCAGTAGAGTTTTCAAGGAAAATACAGAGTTTTGGAGTTATGAGTGGGGATCCCCCTGACCCTCAGAATTTATCTATAAAAATTTGTGTATTTATTCTTATATATTTATTTTTTTTAGGTTTTAAAACTTTTTATTTACATATTAAAAAAAACTGCACATTCCAATAATTAAAATCATTTTAACAAAAAAATATGGCGCTCTGATTAAACTGCATTTTACAGCCTTCAGGACACCTTGGACCAGCTTGGTTTTACTCTAGATTTCACTGCCGTCCCACCAACTTCTTCCTTCACCAACATGCAAGTTCTTTTCCTTCCCTGCCAGCTAGAGCGGCAGATGGGAGAGGCAGGTGCGGCCTTCATTGTCAGTAGTTCTGATGTGAAAAGGGGCAGCACAGTCATTTAGACTGATCCAACCTCTTTGCAGCTTACAAAGTTATACAGCTAAAAGAAGTAAAATAAGAAGGCAATGCTTGTGGGATGTACAGTGCATATTGGCAGTGCGGGCCTCATTATGATTTGCCTGCTTGCTTCTCCTGTTCAATAATTTCTTTGGAAGGCAGTGGGTTTTTCTCTTGAGTTTCTGTCTTCTTCAATTTCAAGTTATCGAATTTCTCAATCTCGGCCATGTTGGGTTTATCAGACATGGTTGCTGAGGAAGCTGAGGGAGGCACATGAACAAGAGAAGAATCCAACCTGCTCGGTGACTGCCACTGAATCTATTCTTATAGGTTTAAACTTCAGGCACCTTCAAAGTACTCTCCATTTGATGCAGTACACATATCAAAATGTTTTTTCCACTGCTCAAAACAGTTTTTGAACTTGTTGATTTTAATGCCTTTTTGTGCTTCTGCTGTTTTTTTTTTTGTTTCACTTCTTCCACATCAGCAAAACATTTCTCTTTGGGGAGTTGTTCTTCTGGGGAAACAAACAAAAAAAGTCACTTGCAAATAGGTGAATAGGGGTAGGGCCCCAGGGGTCATGCCATTTTTGGTCAAAAATGGCTAAACACTTAGGGTGGTATGGGAAGGTGCATTTGTAAATCACTCCTCATGAAGCGGGGAAATGTGTTGAAAAAAATCTGCAAAAAATTTACTGAAGCTGAACGCAGCCTCTCACAACAATGCCAGATGGTGCACTGATACAGATGCGTTCCTAGAACACTCACCTAGTGGGGGGAAGCCTGTACCACAAGGGGCCCACTCTCCAGAAGATAATTCTGTTTTTTTTGGGGGGTCCCCACTTTGTATTAACTTGTAAACAAGAATTGCACTCTGGGGATAGATGGTACTTCCAACAAAGAATAGGTAGAGTGAGAAGAAAAGAGGGGCCAGGACGGAAAACTGAGGAACTCTGGTATTTAAGGGATGGGAAGGGCTGTAGAGACTGAGATGGAGCATTTATAGAAAGAAAAAGCATTGTCATGGAAGGTCTTTTAAGGAGGACAGGTGTTCATTGGTGCTAAATGGCGCAGATCAATCACATAAGATAAGAATTTTGGATTTAACAAGAAGAGGTATTTTTGCCTAGTGCAGAGTCATTCCAGTGAAGTGGATGCCAGAATCCAAAGAGTGAATGGAAGATGAAGAAACACAGGAAATAAATGCAGATGTCTCTTTAAAGAAGATTGATTGTGAGGGATGGGAAAGATAGCGTGGCAGCTGACACACCGGGGACGATGACTCAGGGAGGAAGCAGAGAGGCTGCTGATGTGGGAGAGGCGACACACCTGAGGGCCCGAAACCCTTCACTGTGGGGGAATGATTGGGATGCAGAACTCAAGAGGATTCGTTATTCTGAGACAGGACAAGAAATCCTTTACCTTTTGTGGCAAGAAAAATAAAAAAGAATAGGTGTGGATAGAGTATTGACAGTTTCCACGGATGGTTTCTATTCTGCCTGCAGTAGGCAAGATTTTCTTCTGGGCATTAGAGGTGGTAGGGTGGGAAGTTTGAATGCATTGGAGAAGGTTTAATCATTGCTATGGATAGTAGAAAAGGGAGCTGAGCAGGGATGGATGAGAAGATCCGCAGGCAGCACTGGGGGTCCTGATGAACTTAAAGCTGACAAATTTTAAGTGACACCAGATCTGTGTATGGCTTTATGATTTGTCTTCCTCTGACTGAGAAGGCAGACTCCAGGGTTGGGATTTTTCCAGTTGAGTGTGGCAGGATATTGATGGGGCAAGCTAATTGCATGGTTGAAGTGCTTAACCATGGGTTCAAGGCTGGGCAGGGAGAGGATGGTGATAGGAGGGGTTTGAAAGATTGGGAGGACACAGGAGGGTCAAAGGCATGGAAGCTGGAGTAAGGTTAAAGAACTGGTGCAGCACAAATAAATGAGCCCGAGAGCTAGCTCTAAGGGGAAGGACATTGCAGTTGGAAGGGATTTTGGATATAAGATTACAGAATTGCTCCAGTTTCAGGAAAGAGTAATATTCAACATATTTAACTGGTCTGATATAAAATTCACATTTATAAATGCTGAGCTAGTTTAAAGAACCTGAAATGAGGCTTAAATACTATTGAGCACTATCTTGCTACAGTTAATTGTATCTAGATTCTGGGAAAAATAAATGATACTGGATGTTGAAAAAAAAAAACCCCTGGCAGAGTAAACCACACACGGCCCTGCTGGTGTGTGCCTGCTGACTCCAGGTGCACATGCGGGGTGGGGCTGAGGACGGATTAAAGGTTTGAGCCTTGGGTGAAGCATTCCCATGAATGTGTTTTTCTTTTTTTAAAATTGAGTTCAGAGAGAGAGAGGAAGGGGGAGAGAGAAAGACAGAGAGAGAAACATTGATTTGTTGTTTTACTCATTTATACATTCATTGTTTGCTTCTTATATGTGCCCTGACTGGGGATTGAACCCACAACCTTGGCATATTGGGACAATGCTCTAACCAACTGAGTTACCTGGCCAGGGTTCATGAATGTTGAATTTGACCAGACTGATGATGTAACTTGAGAATGATAAGGGAAACCATGAGTCTGTTACCAACATTATGTATGTATGAGAGGCAATGTCTGCCAACATGATTCTAAGGTATTTGGGGGCTAGACAACAGTGACAAAGACGGGAGGAAAGTGGTATAGCCAGATAGCCTATGTCTTAGTACCTCGGGGCTGCTATCACAGATACCAGAGACTGGGTAGCTTACAAGCAACAGAAATGTATTTCTCACGGTTCTGGAGGCTGGAAGACTGCTGGCAGATTTGGGTGTTCACATGGTGGGAGAGGTGAGGAAGCTCTCTGGGGTCTCTCTTATAAGGACACTAATCCCATTCATGAGGGCTCCACCCTCAGGACTTAACCACCTCCGGATACTATCACCTTAGGAGTTAGTATTTCAGCATATAAATGCTCCTTAGGGAGGAAACAAACAATCAGGTCGTAATACCCAAAGCCTCAGTTGGCTAGAATTTTATAGACAGTGGCAGAATCATAGTCTGGAGCAGCAATGGGAGAAGTATGTGGACCCCAAGGATTTGGAAAAGTAAGCTACCATTTGGGAAGCTCTTCAAAGAATATTGCAGGGGACAATATTGTTTGAAGAGCCAGGGTTCAATTAAGACAAGAAACAGAAGGGGATATTAAAAGAGGGTGAAGACACAGTAGGCTGTATTTACACCGGAGTGAACAGAGTTTGAAAGGAGAGAAGTAGGAGGTTAATGCAGGGAGGATGGACACAAAGCAAAGCAATCTGACTGTGTGTGGATGAGAGGGGCTTGACGTCAGAGAGCGTTAGATCTCACCTGGCGATTTTGGATGACCAGGATACAAGGTATGAAGGGATTAGTAAGCTGTATGATCTCCAAATACAATCACACCTTGGTACTTGTTGGCTTTAGAACTTGTCAAACCCTGAACTTGTCACATTTTGACAAGAAAAAAAGTGTTTCAGCACTTGATGCTTGCTTGCACTCACTAGAACTTGTATGAGTTCTAGCAAGAGAACTCATGTTGCCCACAAGAGACTATGCTTCAGTGCTGAGTTTGGTACTCTTTGGTTTCAGCACTTGTCATGAGTTCCAGAACGATTTAACAACGAGTACTGGGGTACCACCATCATTAGTCCTAGCAGTCTTCTGATGGATAGGGGATGAGAGGAGAGGAACTCAGCCTGCTTGGAAGGAGTGAGCCATGGCCTGGAGTGATTGTACTTTCGAGAAATCCCAAGACTGGTCAGCAGGCTGTCATTGGAATTAGTTCCAAAATTTTGACCAAATGTTGGAATCACCAGCAGTCTCTTGTGGGACAAATACTGCATCTGGTTTTTCTACAGCAGAGTACACCTGCAGTGTGACTTAATTGTGCTCGAGTTCAGAATAGCATTCTGTCCTCAACTGGAAGCCACAAATCCCTTAGTACAGAGTGGGGAACCAAGATGCATTCAATTGGCAAGCAATGATTTGGATTAGTGAGTTCTCAGTTTAGTCTGTTGCACACTGCCTCCAGGTACAGTGTCAAGTAGCACATGGGTCCTCAGTTGATACTTATTCAATAACTGGGCTTCGATTGGCAACATGGAGTGATGTGTATTTCTCTTGGTATTTCATAGTTGAGTGGTAGGGTGGGCTTAGCCAATATCTCACTTGGGCCCTCAAGTTGTTCCTTGAGGTAAAAAAAATAAATAAATAAATCAAAAGACCATGGGGAATGCAGTTCATGGTGAAGCTTGAGTATAGGGAAGAAGAATTAGTGAACTCAGGAGTATTATAATAATAACTACATGACAAAGTACAAGAAAACATGAAGTAGCTTGGCTTGCAGATGGGCATCTTCCTTGTGGGTTCAGCTCTCTAGTCTGATGCCTTGGACAGACTTAGCAAATATCTAAACATGTTTGTTGATGACTCTTCTGTTGCTCAGGTTACAAGGAGAACATAATAGCAAGTATACAGATTTATCAGAGCTAGTGCTGTACAGGAATACAGTTAATGTGGTCATGTTACAAACTAGCAGACTTCAAGATGCGGACATGGCACCTGGAGTTGGTTTCTCTACTCACCATGGCAACATGTCCTCCATCACCCAGCATCTTACTGGAGGAAAAGTCATGGATTAGTTTTCTTGGTGGAAAGATTTCCTTCCTCCCTCCCTTTTCTCCTCCTTCCTCCTTCCCTTCCTCTCCCTTCTCCCCTTCCTTCCTCCATTCACAGATTGCTTAGTGCATGACTGCATTGTGTTAAGCACTGGGCATATAAGGATGACTAAGTCCTCTCTCCTTGCAGCAGTCTGCAGTGCAATTTGCTACGAGCTTGGCCATGCTGAGTAAGGCGTGATGACATGGGCTTTGGTGAATGAAAAGGGGTTGGGTAGAAAAATATGTATTTTTTTATGCCCAAATAGTGTTTATTCCAAAAGTGCAAGTATAATTATATATCAGGAGATAGATCAACACAATTCATTACACAACAGATTAACAAAGAAAACCCTGTGATCATATCAGTAGATACTGAACAAATCCTGATAGGAGTCAGCCATCATTAAAATACTAAGTAAAATAGAAATAGATACTGAAGTATAGGAAAAGATTTTTATGAAAAAGGTAGCAACAAATATTATTATAAATAGGCAAATATTAAAACCATTTCAATTAAATGGGGGACATGACAGGGATGATACCTATTTCCATTTATTCAAAATTGTCTTGGAAATTTTTTCTTTATTCTTATTGTTGACACTATTACAGATGTCCCCATGTTTCCCCCTTTGCCTGCCTCCACCCAGCCCCTGCCACTCTTCCCTTTGGCCATCACTACACTGTTGTCTGTGTCTATGAGTTATGCATATATGCTCTTTGGCTAATTCCTGCACCTTCTTTCATTCAGTTTCCCCCCTTTCCCCTCCCCTCTGATAGCTGTTAGTCTGTTCCAGGTACCTGTTTCTATTTTGTTGGTCAGTTTATTTTGCTCATTAGATTCCACATGTGAGTGAGATTATATGGTATTTGTCTTTCTCTGACTGGCTTATTTCACTTAGCATAATGCTCTGCAGGTCCATCCATGCTGTCACCAAAGGTAAGATTTCTTTTTATGGCCATGTAGTATTCCATTGTGTAAATGTACCACACCTTTTAAATATATATATTTAATTCTCACCCAAGGATATGTTTGTTGATTTTATAGAGAGAGAAAGGGAGAGAGAGAGAGAAAGGGAGAGAGAGAGAGAGAGAGAGAGAGAGAGAAACATCAATATGAGAAACACTGATCATTTGCCTCCAGTATACACTCCAACCAAGGACAAAACCTGCAACTTAGGTACTATGTGTCCTGACCAAGAATCGAATCCACAGCCTTTTGGTGTACAGGACAATGCTCCAAACAAATGAGCAACCTGGCCAGGGCTGCACCATAGATTTTTTATCCACTTGTCTACTGATGGGCACTTGGGCTGTTTCCAGAACTTGGCTATTATAAATGACACTGCTATGAACATAGGGGTGCATATATTCTTTTGAATTAGTGATTCAAGATTCTTAGGATATATTTCCAGAAGTGAGATCACTGGGTCAAAAGGCAGTTCCATTTTTAATTTTTTGAAGAAATTCCGTGCTGTTTTCCACAGTGGCTGCACCAGTCTGCATTCCCACCAACAGTGCATGAGTGATCCCTTTTCTCCACACCCTTGCTAGCACTTTGTGTTTGTTGATTTGTTGTTTGGAATTGTGTTGAATCTATAGATTGCTTTGGGTAGTATGGCCATTTTAATGATGTTAATTCTTCTAATTTATGCTTGCACTTATTTGTATCTTCCTCAAATTCTTTCTTCAATGTCCTCTAGTTTTCTGAGTGCGGGTCTTCTACCTCCTTGGTTAAATTTATTTCCAGGTACCTTATTTGTTGTTGCTGTAATTGTTAATGGGGTTGTTTTCTTAGTTTTTCTTTCTTAGTTTTTCTTAGTTGTAAAAAATGCCAGCGATTTATGGATATTAATTTTGTATCCTGCTACTTTGCTGAATTCATTTGTTAGCTCTAGTAGCTTTTTTGTGCAGTCTTCAGGATTTTCTATGTACAGTAAGGTGTCATCTGCAAATAATGACAGTTTTACTTCCTTCTTTCCAGTTTGGATGCTTTTTCTTTTTTCTTCTTGTCTAATGGTTGTGGCTAGGACTTCCAGTACTATGTTGAATAAGAGTGGTGAAAGTATATATCCCTGTTTTATTCTTGATCTTAAGGGAAACACTTTTAGTTTTTGACCGAGTATGATGCTGGCTGTGGGTTTGTCATACATGGCCTTTATTATGTTGAGGTATGATCCCTCTATTCCCACTTTGCTGAGAGTTTTTATCATAAATGATGTTGAATTTTATCAAATGCTTTTTCTGCATTTATTGATATGATTATGTGATTTTTATCTTTCATTTTATGTGATGTATCATCACATTTATTGATTTGTGAATATTGTCTCAACCTTGCACAGAAGGATATTCTTTAGAAGGAATAATATATGTGAAATTAATGAGGCAGAAATGAATCATGGTGTCTTTGGGGGGAAAATGAGAAGTTAGCATTCACAGAATTGAAGATGCATGGTGGAGAGAAGGGCCCAGATTTTCAGGGGCCTAAATTTGAAGTCAGGATGCTTGATTCTTGTCTTCTAGGCAATGGGAAGCTACTAAAGAAGGGATGTGAAATGATGGCACTTGCACTCTAGCAACAGCCTTGCAGTGGCTGCGTGAAGGTCCCTAGCACTGAACAACTGGTCCAGTTATGTCGAAACAGCTGAGACCTTGCTACTCAAAGCATCCCCCATGGAATAGCAGCATCAGCGTCATCTGGGAGCATGTTAGGAATGCAGACTCTGGGGCCTCACACAGAGACACTGAAGCATTTCATTGAGGTGCTTGGGTGACTCGTACCTTCATTAAATCTGAGAAGCATTGATTCCGGGGCTATGTTGCTGGCTGGTGTGGCATTTTTGTAGGTTCCATGGGACCTGACCTTTTTTCCTTCTCTTATATCAGATTCACAGACCATTCCATGATCTTTTTTGAAAAACGGATAGAAATTTTTGAAAGGCTGATAGAAATTTAAAAAGTATTTTAAAGTATGTTTTACTAATTTGAGAAATTCTGTCCTTTTAAGCTCTGGCTTTTCCAAATGGCCCAGCCATGGACTCTTAACATAACATGTGAAGGGTTCTAGGAGACGCACACAGAGATGGTGCCAGCTCTTTCATTTCCTAAGCTTGGTGTTAGGACATAGGTGTTCATACATCATGATTTGCCATCTTTTGATCAGTGGCAATATTTTAGCATTCCAGTTTATAAAATCTTGATTAAAAAGTAATGTTTAGTGATCTACTAAAGAAAATAAAAACTTTCATCCAAAATGGCACCTCAAGACCCATGTCAGGGGTGGGAGGAGAATCTGAATGATGGTGACAATATTTATGTAAATGGTAATCATTGCATTTTCTGAGTGCTCAATAAGTACTATTTGGGGGCACTTGCTACATGTTAGACACTGTTTCAAATGCTTTACATGGAACTTGCTTAATGCTCACCACCCCTCTAGGAGGTAGGGCCTATTATTTATCTCTGCTTCCTAGAGATATTTGCATAGGTTAAAATATCTCTATCCTAGAGATATTTGCATAGGTTAAAAAAAATCCCTAATGTGTGAAGATATCACACACTTGGCCCAAGGCTGCTGATATATTGGAGGAATGAGGATTTGGACTCAGTTCATAGAAACCCCACGTCTACATTTTGAAACAGTACTCTGTAGTGTAATATATAGCCTCTCTGCATAGAGACATAGATTAAAGTTGAGGATGAAGGATCTTAATGAAATAAATGTAGTCTCTTTCCTTGGCCAGGTCAGATGAAAGCAAGTGCAACATCTTGGCCTTGGAGTAACATCTCTTGTAGTGTTTGTTAACTGTCCTGTGCATACTTGAACTTGGGAAAATGCAGTTGGGAGCTAGAAATGAATGATATTAAGAAAAATGTCCCCAATTGAATTTAAAATATGGGGAATTCCATCCATCCAATTATGAGCCACTAATTAATCTGCTAATAAATCCATTCATTAAAAAAAATAAACTACCTGAAAAAACTACACCAGAGGATTCCCCTCCCCCCATTTGCTGAGACTGAACTTCTGATTGTCCTTCAAGACCCAATGAAATGTCATTCATCCATGAACCTTTCTCCACTCCCCTCCTTTCGTTCTCATCCCCTCTACTTGTGATGATGATAACAGCTAACACTTACTGAGCATTACAGCTTATTGGACATGTTGTAAGCACTTCGCTTATTTTATCTCCTAATAGCATTCTGGAAGGTTATTATCATTCTCATTTTATAGAGGAAGAAACTGAACTGATGTATTTTGAGATTAAGTATATCTGACATCATCGGTAAACAGTGGCAGAGCGAGGATTCAAATCCCTGGAGCTGGACCCTCATCATCACTGACCTATCTGCATCCCTTATCACAATGATTCAATTGTCCCCTCTTTCAACTCTTTCTGAATCATTCCTTTAAAGTATTCAGGGTATGCTGCATACTGGGTGCTGTTTTGGTGCAAAGAATGCACTGGTGAACAAGCAAAGGTGTTTCCAGTCTGGTGAAGGGTGAAGGACAAGGTCCTCCAGAGAGGGAGAGCAGCCTCCATGTAGGCCTGTAAGGAGAGGGAGCGAATCCTTTCCAGAACCAACAGCTGGAGGGTAGAGTTCATTAACTGGGAGGAAAGGCGAATCCTGAGGTGGGGAGCTGAGCAGAGTGTAGACCACACAGCTTTTTCTGAGAGCAGGAAGAATTTGGGTTGCAATTTTACTCTGAAGGTAATGGGAGACACTAAATGATTTTAAGGAAATTGGGGAAACATTGATTTTAAACAATGTTCATTTACATATTTATGCTTTTGATTAGGGTCTTTAGATTAGGTTCTAAGAAATGAATTAGCCATTAACTTCATGTTCAGAAAGTCTCATTCAAGGAGTTTTTAAAGAATAACAATGAAAGACATTGGGGGAAAAACAATAAAATGTAACACTTTATTATTATTTTTATCTCAGAAGGAATTCACCAAAGGTTTCATATTATGCTATGGCATCTTTAATTATAAAAATAAGCAAATAAAATAACTTGCATCTGTCATTACCATGATATGTTCATAACCTTTATATGCACATGGAGCTTAAAAATGTAATTTAACAATAAATAATGACATATACCAGATATGCTTATTGTTTATTCCAGTACTCAGCCAAAAACCTAAATATCATTTAAATTATAAATACATAATGCAAATATAATGGCACAAAAAATGTCTAAAGTGCAACCAAATCACGAGAGAAGAATCATGCAAACTGGTCTAGGTCAGCCCGAATCACTCTGTGCAGGGAACACAAGATGAAGCTTGGGAGGTTTCGGGGCAGTTGAGGGGTGGGATGGGAAAAGAGAAGCAAAAAACTAGCAACATTGTGAGAACTGCTTCTTTCTGGATGTGTAGATATATGTATTAGAGATACATATATAAATATCACTGTGGGGAGAAAAGGGGGATTACCACGGTGTGAAGAGGTCACAGTAAAAAAAAAAAAAAAAAGAGAGAGAATCTTCGGGACTAAAGTAAGAGAGAATTTTGCTAGGAATACTCATGTACTACTTGTCTCATTGGGGTCCTGGTTTTGTGGGTTTGCGAAATGGACACAGCACACACACTTGAAGAGCTTTTCTGGTTGGGAGGAGTCAGCCTTGCCTGGGGCTGGGGGGTGGGGGAGGAAAGGAGGGAGGGGGAGAGTCAACTTAGAGTACGGTCTACCTGATTTCCAAGAGGCTAAGGCAGTGTCCATATGTTTGGGGACCTGGGGATAGGGCAGTTCTGAGTATAAAAATGCTCTTAACAATCTGATGTCAGCACGCTTAGAGGCTGTGTGGGGACAAAGGCAGCAATGCCTGTGCTGCTGCTGCTGGGTCTGCTGCAGTCGCTCTTGGTCCTTGAGCAGCACGGTACTGGTTTTAAAGGCTTTATGGTAAAGTTGTATTGCTTTTCATTTTTCTGGATATGTGCCCTCCCTCCTCCCACCAGGATCCCTATCACTCGATTTGATCGAATCTTGAGTTTAGCCTAGTGAGAGTCAAGCACCAATAGTTTCTACCTAAGCAAGTTTGGAGTGGCCCCTACAGTCCTACCCCTGCTCCCTCCTCCTCTGTCAACGTTGACCTTGGTGGGCAGTGACGCTCATAATGGACTGTTGGGTTCAAGGACAGTGACCCTGAGAAACTACTGTTGTTCATAGATAGGTTAATCACTTGGCTTTGGTGGTCGCCATCTTGTAAACATCACGGCAGAAATGATCCAACCACCAGTTCATTTTTCCCCCTTCCTTCCTTCCTTCCTTCCTTCCTTCCTTCCTTCCTTCCTTCCTTCCTTCCTTCCTTTTTCTTTCCCCTTCCTTCCTTCCTTCCTTCCTTCCTTCCTTCCTTCCTTCCTTCCTTCCTTCCTTCCTTCCTTCCTTCCTTCCTTCCTTCCTCCCTCTTTCTTTCTCTTTTCCTTTTGTAATCCTACAGAGATGGCCCAGCTGCCAGGACTACTTTGGCAGGCAACGTGCTACAGGACAAAAATGTAAGAGAAGTCTATTAAGGCTGGACAGCCCAGGGTTATTTTTACCCCCTCAGCCCCAAGTCCCTCAAACTAAAGACCCAAAGGCTCCTTGACTCATTCCTGTTCAATTTCACGGAAAGTCTCCCACCCAATCATCAGTTTGCCAGAGCACCAGGCACTGATGAAAGGTGGCGAGTCAAGAACTGCCACGTCCCAAGGTATAGTAGGCCTTATTGCACTCTTAGTGGTCCAAGCCAAAGGGATGCTCTTTTTGGTTCCTGTCATTCCCAGTTGGATGTGACAGAGCTATTTCAGGATAGGTCTAAGTCAAGAGTAGCCTCTGGGTTGAGGTGGGCTGGGAGATTAATGTCTTACCTGGGGTCCTTCAGATAAACCTGTGGGTTTTTCCTATCTCATACAGGCCCATCTTAAGTTTTGATGTTGACTAAAACTACTTCTACCCCCTTAGTTATAAAAAAGGCCACAAGGAGCATTTATTATGTGGATATCTGGAAGTGAGATAGTTATTCCATTCCCAGGAAAAGAAAAATAAAGCTAAGTTACAAAACTAAATCTATATGCAATAAAGTTATTATATACTGCTTTGTTTAAGCAGAGTCCTCTGGAAATTTATGTACAGTACATTAGTTTTCAGCTATTTATATTCCACAGTTAGACCTTAAGATTCTCTGGTTTTAAGACAATTGTTAAAGATACTTTTAAAGCTCTGAGCAGTTACAGTACATAAAGATGTTAGCTTTTTGTTTTTCATTAGATGCAAGAAGAGGCAGGCTCAAAGCCTTGGGGGAGGGCCAGGCTTGAGCAATTTGGTAAATGTGTTGGAAAGGAAATTAGACATTGGAGGGTCAAGACCATTAAGACACTAGCTCATGAGAGATCAAGAATTCAAACGTGACATTCATATTCGTCCATGGCCAGCACAGATTCATAACACGAATTCCATTTAACATCTTTATGAGCATTTAAGACATGCATTTAAATTAAGTTGCTTCTTATCAGCTAACTCTACTGGGGTAACCATTCTAAAGGGCTCCACATCTTCAAATTACAATGACTGGGGAATTACATGAATGTTGTATGTTTGAGAGTAGTTTTGAGGGGAGCTGGGAAAAAACATGGTAGAGGAAAGGAATCAAAGAGGGTCTTTCCTCCTGAGAAGAGGCAGAGAGATCACACAGAATAGTTTGTGGGAATGCTGCCGTGGCGGAATGTTGGGATATTGGTGACAGAAGCCTAGTTTCATGCAATTTTCTTTAAGGGGGCTAGAAAATAGGAACTACTTTTAAAAAAAATCAAAGCAGGCACAGTACACTCAAAGTTGGTGTGAGAACACCCTTCAATGATGCTAGTTTGGTGAGGTTGTGCACACCTCTCCTGGGTTATGCACTCTCGTGAGAGGTGCGTTTGGTGTGGGAGGGAGAGGCTGCCTCACCTCGGAGGTTCCTGAGGAGGACTTTCAGCTTCTGGGGTTCACTGGTGCGCCTCCTGTTGAAGTCAGCTCGTGGTTGTGTTTGGGCACAGTGATCCGTCTGCAGGATTTGAAAGAGGCTGGCCATGTTGGGCCCGATCTTCTCCATCAGGCTGTCTCTGATTGTGCTGACAGTGTCCCCATCGCACTCCAGGAGGCTGCGCACGAGTCTGTTGTAGTATCTGCAGTGGGGAAGAGAAATCCGGACACATCATTAGTGAGAATAGGTGAGACTGGGCTTGTGTGGGGCTCCATCCCAAATGGCCAGACCCGGTGGACCCAAATAGATAGCAGATGGCTTCTGATCTTTGTGCCATCTTCTTAGTGTGAGTACTTCCTGGATTTACCACACAGTGCAAGACAAGTATATCTCCATGTTTAGGGTTCAGGGACTTGACTTTGGATAGTAGGCTGTTGGCAATGCATAAAAGTTTTAGAAACAGAATTATAGGGCTAGATGGGAGTGGAGAGAGATCATTTAGTGACTATTTCATCATCTCATTTTGTGGGCGGGACAGCTGAAGTGACTTTCTAAGGTCACACACTGGGTGAGTGGTAGAAGCAGTACTTAAGTCAACTATCATGAGCTGAGCCCGACACTCAACACATATTAATAGTCATGGAACATCCCTTCGCCTTTCTCACCCAGCCCTGTGGCCACCCTCCCCTCCAACAGCTGTCAGTCTCTTCTCTATCTATGAGTCTGTTTCGATTTTGTTTGTTAGTTTATTTTGTTCTATATGAGTAAGATCATATGGTATTTGTCTTTCTCTGACTGGCTTATTTTACTTAGAATCATGGTGTCTAGGTCCACCCATGCTGTTGCGAAAGTGAAGGGATTAAGAAAAAAAAAAAACTCAACCAAGCAAACAAAATAACCTCATAGACACAGATGAAAGCATGGTGATACCAGAGGAGAAGGGGGCTGGGAGAAGGTAGAAGAGGGTAAAGGGGAGATAAATGGTGATGGAAGGAGCCTGGACTAGGGGTGATGAACACATAATACAGTATACAAGTGATGTGTTATAAAACTGTACACCAGAAACCTATATAGTTTTATTAACCAATGTCACTCCAATAAATTCAATAAAAATAAAATAAAAATAAAAAATAGTTATTACACATAAATTTGTGGTTATTTTGATGCCTCTTTGTAATTTTCCTATTTCTTGGTGTGTGTTCAGGTATATGGGCATATGAGTACATATTCAGACTGAACTTCTATCTTTAAAGGAATCTCCTGTCTTCAGTGTCAAAATTCTTGAAAGGTACATTGTAGTGAGAGGGCCAAATCCCAGGCAATGAGGACATGTAAATGGAAAGATCAGTGGTTGTTAATGGTTCATGCTTCAATAATTCCAGGAAGCCTTCTGTCACCGGTCTAGCTTTAACTGGCCTCTTACTTTTTTTTTTGGACATTTTGTAGATATTTGGTTAGCATCACACAGGTCAGCATTTGATGTATTTGTTTTCTTGATCAGACTCTAACCTTATTGAAAGTAGGGTTTGGGTCCTTGTTCTTTGTATTCCTCTTGTATGCCAGCATCATAGGGCAATATTGCCCACTCACTGTTGATTTGTTGACTTAATTTTGTGGCCACAGAGGCAATAGAGCTTTAAAAATATAACTCTCTCCCATAGGGCGTGATTGCCACAAGAAAAATTATCTGTGGGTCTCATAAGTTTTACCCCAAATCCTGTGCTGGGTATAAATTACCTTCATCTTTGGTTCAAGTTCTTCAAGCATCCCAAGCACTGCAGCTACATGTCATGGCTCAGAAAGAGTTATATGGTCTAATATTTACAACATATAAATGATTCATCCTGTGCTTTGGGAAGACAGTCCAGGTATGTTCAAATTTGAGTTGGGATGTGTTTGCTCCATTTTGAGGTGGTGACAGTTGTCAAAACCTATTAGCCCCATGTCCACTACTAAGAGATTGTCCTGATGACAGGTATTTGCAGAGTTTCTGTGGAGAGACCCTTTCCTCGGAGGAAACTGAGGGTCACTGGGGCCATAAGATCTTCTGTGAAGAGAAAGCTGTTTATTTTTATGTTATCTCACAGAGCATAGAATCAAGCATCTTTCCAGAATAACTTAACCTCCTAGTGTGGAATATGGGCAATGAAGCAAAGCGGTCACCCTTGTGTGAGTGAGCAGAATGAATTTGAGGATCGAAAGAGAAGTGTCCTGTCTGCATCTCATACACAGTCCTGGCCCCATCCTTCCCATGCAGAGGGGTTATATGCAGTTGTTTTTCAAATTGGGATTCTCTGGCACAGAAACACATTTTCCAGCCCTTTGGAACTATAGAGCACATGAGTCAAAGCAGATCTCACTTGGATGGGGAAGTGGGTAGAAAAATGGTTTTGGAAAAACTGAGGATGAGCTACTTTGTACCAATAGCTTCAGAAGTCTGCATACCCACATAGATCCCCAGGAGTCTCTTTACTTGTGGGCTCTGCTAGGTCATGGGTCCCCTGGACCTCTGTGTCCAGTTCACAGAATGATTAGATCCTAGAGAATGAGGTTTCTCACCCTTGCTTTCCTGACCCCCAATATGGACTTTATGACTCAGATGTTAAACCTTCTACTTCAAGAAAGAACTATTCACACCAGATGGCCTCCCAAATGGGCTGGAGAAGATGGTCTTTCCTTGGATCAACATGGCAAGCTCTTGTCTGGCTGAAGAAGTCTGACACCAGGAAGGAAACACAACTTCTTAGCTGTCCTGGCCTGTTGGGGGCCAGCTGAGTCACTCTGGCTCCACTTTGTCAAACCTACTCTCCCTCTCTGCGGGTTTTTGCCTTTCCTGTTGCTTTCTCTGTTAGCCCAGGTGGAACATCTGCACTTGGAGTTTCTTGATAATGGCCTTTGCTGGTCTGATTGCCCTTAGACACTCCCCCCAAATCTACCCTTAGCTCCTCTCCTGGAGCTTTATTAACACAACAAAGGCAGGCTAAGGAAGCTCCCTGGAGTAGAAGATGCTCATGGCTCCATTAGCAGTTCCTCCAAGTGTGAGGAATAATCTGTCAGCTTTTCCATTTGCCAGAGCGAGCGGTAGGTTAACCCTGGGCATCTCTATTAAGAGCTGGCATAAGGCATTGACCTCTGGGATTGTGTGAGTCAATGAGATAGACTTATAGACCTATCTATAAGTCACTAAGTGAGAGTAGTGAAGATTGTGTCTCCGGTAAAAGTTGCCTTAGCATTTATCACATATTTAGTGAGCACTGTCTTGTACCAAGTAAGCTGTGTCTTCTCTTTGAGGAGAGAATGTACACAAATCTAATTGTTGCTCACCCCGGGGCACATGTATTCAATTCTGCTTGGTATTCTATTTTTGGATTGTGGATGTAGCCTGGCTGCCATTTTTGAAGTAGAAATCAAATAGCTTGGCTCAAGGCCATGTGAGTTCTAGGCCCAACTCTGTCATTTACCAGCTGTGTGACCTTCAGCAGGTCTTTCCCCTCTCTGGGCCTCTGTTCTTTAATCAGTAAAATGAGGCAGTTAGTCTAGATAACCTCTATGGTCATCTTTAGCTGTGACACCCTATGTTTCTAGTGATTTGACATATATATTCCTTCTCAGTTTTAAAAAAAATACAAATAAGCAATAAACCAAACAATTAAAAAGCAAACAAACAGCGAAGCTCTGACTTAGGCCTATCCTTTGCAAGAAGAGTTAGAACTATTTAAGATTTCTTTCCTCAGCTTTATGGGGGTGGGGTGGGGTCTGCTGCAAAGACCTGGTGGGCTAAGTGTTTAGGCCACCCTGCCTAGAGGGACTTTTAAAAGCATGTTTCTTCCTTCCTACTTTAAAAATTCCATTCCTAACTTTTTTTTCTTGTGAAAGAATAAGATCAGATATTCTCCATAGCTACTGTTTCAGCCATGCTTACCCAAATACACACATACTGCCTAGGAACGTTCCGTGTGAGGTTTATAAATAGTCCTTTGTTTCCCTTGATCAATATTATTCTTCTGTTTCCTGTTCCCTATCCGTGCCCTAGAGAGCTGGAAGCTTTGTCAGTTTTCCCACTCTGGATGTGGATTGGTGTAACTCTTCCCAAGCCTCCTGCTGTTCAACCTGCCTGATCAATTTTGCCTGCTTTCCTCCTCTTTGGAAGTGTTGTTTGCAAATTCAGCCAGGGAACACTCCAGCTATGCTTTCTCTTCTCGGTAAATTTTGCTGATGGAAAAAATTCCCAGTTCTGGCCCCTGGTCCAGTCACAGGCTTTTGGATTCTCCCAGGCCCAAGTCTCAGGCTAGATAAGTCACAGGAAAGTGGAATGAACCTGTAACTACTTCCTTTTGCAGTTCGGTGCCAGTTGGCGTGCATTGGTGTGTATCTGTGGTGGGACAGAGGCTGGGAAAGCAGGATGTTTCAGGAGGGCGAGGAGCTTAAATAGAGCAAATCAAGCCCAGAATGGAACCGGAAATCTCTACAGTTCTCAGCAGGAATAATATTAGCCCATGGAAGTGAAATAATTGGAGAAAGGTAAAAGTTGCTTAGAAGGTTCTGGTTTCCCAGGGGGTGGCCACTTTTCCCCACTTTCCTAATATTTGTGATTCCCCTAAGATTAAAGTAAGAGATAACAAGACTCCTCATGACCATTTTCTAAAGGTGATGGATGGGAAGACACTTATTGAAAGTAGGCATGGCCTGATTAAAATGAGTACTAGCCTCTTCTTAGATAGGCAGGATCACCAGTCCAGAATCTGAGTCATCCTTTAGAAAAGACCTCTCCCTTCATGATGGAAGAGGCCGCCTCAGTTAAAACAGCGACGTTAGTACCACCTCAAAATGGCTTTCATGCCATATTATAAGATCGTGAATTGTCACCAGATCCTTAATGAGCTAAGCTTGTAATAATGGCTCTGCTAACATACCTCTGTCCCCCAGCTACTACACAAATAAATAACATCCTTTCTCTGTAGCCCCACGTCAGACTAAGAATTCTGTGTTTCTCCTCCTTATGGTGAAAAGTGTCTCTAGCAATTAACCAGGTTCTTTTTTCTCCCCATATATAATAAGAATCTTCCTAGGAGAATTTTAAGACCAAGGTCAATATAAAGAGACAGGCTACTTGAAATAAATGCTGGATTTGATTTTGTTTTGAGGAAATCAGTTAGAACCCATGACAGAGTGGCTTCCAAGGACCAAACAAACAATGTTTGTAAACTAACACCAGATTCTGAAGAGCACTGACCTGTAGTTCAGAGTGAATCAGACATTTTACAAAGTTTTAGTGTCCGGGGCTTAAACTTTCCCTAAGGAGGAGCTACTTTTCTCATCTTCTAGGTGCCTTTCCACGTGTGCCTAAACCACTATGAAGTCCCTGAAGGACTAGGTTGGGCCGCTTTCTGAACCAGGGTGGCAGAACATGGCTAGGAAATTAATCAGGGTCAGTCTGTATTAGCTCTCAGGTGGTTGGAGTAACACAAACAGGACTGATCTTTGTGAATACGTGAGGATTTGGTTCGAGAGTCAAAGAATCATAGTGCTTTAGGACTGGGAGTCGAATTTTAATTCAGGGTCAGGGGCATCACAGTAGGCTGAACTTGACCACTGGCTGGCACTGCCCCTGCTATACCTCCACACTAGCCCCATCACCACTTCTGTTAACCTGGCCACAGGTGGGGAAGCCTGGGTCTTGCTGGGAGCCTTTCGAGGTGATGCAGTGAGGATGTCAGCCGTCACCCGTGCTAGCTGTTTACTCTGGGCTAGTGAGGACAGTGTGTTAGGGCCACAGGAAAGCATGATGCTGGGGTGATACCAGCGCAGTGGCTTTGGGTGGCATTAGAATACTAGGATGAGCATGTGATCGGGGCAGTCACCAGAACGTCATCGCAGGAAATCTTGGTCTAGAGGAATGGGATGTAACCCTGGCCTGGAAGGGAACGTGGGTGGTGTCCAGTCCAGCCACTTCACCTCTCACAGAGGAAGTGGCAGTCCTGGGAAGGGGTGGCTTGCACTGGGCCACCTAGTGAAATGCCTGACTGGGCTTGGGGCAGACTCAAAATGTGTGCAGCTTTAAAAGACTGCATTATGACATTTGACCAGGGTTTTTATAATGGCCAATTGTACTGTGCACAGTCATTCAGCCAAATTTGATGTCTCAAAAGCTTGTTTCCATAAACTTTATAATTCCCTTCAGGCTTATGGCAAGAAACTGACCATGAAAATGTACCCAGGGATGCTGCAGATGAAGCTTTCTATTAGCTGCATGGGAAGACTTTTCCTATAACAGAGAAAAAAATAAACCCAGCCTGCTTGAGCTGTCACAACCAATCACAAACACATTTTTCCTGCAAAAGCTGGGAAGGCTGCAAGCTAAAATAAGAGCATGACTGTGGCAATTGAACCCCCCTCCTGTGTCTGGCTCTGCCAGCCAGCCACTCCCTCCACCCTCACTGCAAAAAAATGGACTCATTTCATACCTGTTGGAGAAGTGATTGGGCAGCTGGACAACTTCCGTGATGGCCTCGGGGTTCTGCTTGGCGATGCTGCACACGTTCAGCTTGGTGTAGCACTCCTCCTGCACCTCGGCAATCATCCTCTGGAAAATGGAGCACCTCCGGATGGCAAGGAAGACCTTGGCGGTGACCCCGTTGGCGATGCACTTCAAGCTCTCTTTGACAAATGCTTTTCCCTGCCAAGGAGAGGGGTAGGAGGAAAAGCTTTAGCTGAAGCTGACGACAGAGGACAGGGCATACAATGTGTGGAACTTAAGGGGGCTCTTGGCACTGTACTATGGCCATCTGCGTGTCCTTGCAAAGAGAAAACTGGATGCATGGCCAGGATAAAAAATGTCCCTACTCCCTGAGACTACCTTGAGAGCAGAGCTCCATAGTAATGAAATGAGACAAGAGAGAAAAAAGAAAGAAAGAAACCATAAACAACCACCCTGCAGCTTAAAAATAGCCATGATATGTCTTTGTATTCTTGGGATTGAGACTTTGATAACTCAAACCATAAGCTGGTATGCTAGGTCATATAACTTCTTTGTTAGAAGAACATTTTTATTTCCTCTTGAAGAGGCAAAGGTTTTCTGCTCATCACCTCACCCCTCCCTTGTCAGACAGCCTCTGTCAGCATGTTACAATTGGGTCTTAGGGTGGGTGGGTGAGGGTCTTATATACAACATATATCCAGGCTTAAATTGTGTGTGTGTGTGTGTGTACACACCAGAGATGAGGATTTGGAGTGGCGAGCCTAAGATGGAGGGCTGGTTCCCTATGAGACTGGTTCCTAAGAACAATGGTCTAACACACTGTTAAAGACCAGCAGCCAGTGGGAGTAAAAGGTCAAGGTCTTATTACCTGAGTGTCGAATTTAGCAGCGCTGTACAAGAAGGATTTACAGATGTCATACATCCCATCTGTGTCACAGGTGGAGTTTTCCAGGCACGCAAAAGCCCCACAGCCAACCTGCAGTGCACTGTTGAGGCAGCGGACCACTTCAGCTGAAAGAGACAAGGCCATCCCATCCGGGTCAGACGGTGAGGTGGTCCCAAGGGGTCAAGTTGGTCTGCTGGAAAAACTCAAGGACACGGGGTCAGGAGAACTTACTGTAGATGTCTGTGATGGGGCCAGGAGATAGACCCATTTGGAGCAGGAAGGCGGGTGGGATGAGAAAGGGTGGGGGAGGCAGATTGCTCTGGCTTGGAAGAGCCAGGGCACATGTGGGGGAGGGAATGTGCTTTTCCTCTGAGACACATGCTCCAGTCTCACCACGGCTACCCTGTTTGGGTGGCTGGAGAGGAAGGCTGGACTGGGTGTGCGCAGAGCTGGGAGCAGCTCTGCAGAGCCAGCGGGCATCATTTAGAGCTCGAAAGCAGGGGAGGCAAGAGCGCTGAATGGTGGTTCAGGGTGAGGAGGTGGGAAGGCCAGGGAGTCCATTTGGCTCCCGAAAAGGCACTCCAGGGTAATAAGGGTGGAATTTTAGTCTAAATGGCAGAGAAGAATTTGCCAGGAGTCCCTTCCGAATTAGGGCTTTTAACTTACCTTCATATTGGCAGAAAGGAACCTGATCTGTTCTTGTTTCACCCCAACCCCCCACCACAGGACAGTGCTCAGAGGTATATATAATGTCTCTCATGTTAAAAGCCATTTTTTTTTTAAAGAAAAGAGAAACACAGGTGTGGAATAAAAAGGCCAAGGCACCCCTTGTGCAAGACTGGAAGAAAACCGCAAAGAACTTGCATGAGGCTGTCTACATTCTGGATAAGATCCCATAAAAGTAATTTCTCTCCTACAGAAGGCGGGTGTTCTGGCAGGCAGCTCTGCAAGAAATGATCTGCGGCCTTCATACCGTAGGATTCTCCTCCGAGATCAAAAGCATGGTTCAGTTAGGTCCCCCCTCCCCCTCCCACCACCCGTAGCCTCTGGGATGTTACAAGTCATTTCCCTAATTATATATTTCTACGGGTTCAAATTATAACTTTGCTTTAAGCAGTTTTAATATGCATTGGGGTTCCTATTGTTTTAGGCAAGCTCGAATTGTGAATCACTGCATCTCTATAGCAACTAAGTACAAAAGGAAGTGAAGCAAAGCCCTTCTCTCGGCAGGGACCTGCTCTTGCGAGGGGAGCATCGTCTGCAGCGTTTGGACACCTGCGATCCCATATTTGCTGACAGTTGGGGGAGCGAGGGCAGCAATGAATGAGGAGCAAGGCAGACGAGCAAAGTCAAGAGGCAGAGGTGTCAATGCCGGCGTCCTAAGGACTCTTTTCCTTGCAAGGCCAACCTTACACACAATTGACTGCTCCAGGAGTTGGGGCAGAGTGAGACCTTCCCCTTGGGGAAACAGCTGCTACGTTTCACAAATAGCCCTTTTCAAGGGGCTCGCTGGCCGCCGGCTACACGAGCGACTGAATGGAGCCCGAGGGAGAGCCGGGAGGAAGAGAAGGAGCAGTGTTGGGGGTGGGATGTGTAAGGTTTTCTCTGAATCTGCTCTGGATTTGTCAGACTTGAGGCTCTGGTTCCGTAAATCAGCCTGCAGGGGGAGCTTTCGGTGTGTTCTCTGAAGGGGTGGGGAAGTCAAGTTATAGGGTCTCACGGGTGAAGAAAGAGGGGCATGAGCCAAATCATGTCTCACCTTAAGATCAGCTTCAGCTTCTGGAAAGTATAGAGAGTGCTTTGAAGCATGGCAACATTCAAGCCTTTCCCCGCCCCCTCCCCCCACCCCCCCAAGAGGGTACGTGCCAGATTTCAGGCAATCAGGCTAGGCTTATGCAATGAAATACCCTCAGCACAGCGCCCAGCTTCTTCGTTAGTTAGTTGCGTGCAATTTATTAAACAAAGGAGCTCCACTTCCTAAGGCTATTGGATTACACCGGCAGTTTATTGCCATCAGGCATGAAGCACATTTATTATCAAGATCAGCCGTCATAGACACAGTTGCAAAAGCGAGAGGCAAATGAGGACAGCTCTTTGGGGGTGAAACCGGTCCTGGGTTTGCTGCTTACCTGAGTTCTGAGCTGCCACCCGGGATTTCCTGGAGCTCACAGAATCATTCTGCTCCGCCTCACGGGTTGCAGAAGCACTGATCACCAGCACCAGAAGCACTGCTGAGTTTTGGAGCATTCTCTGAGAAGTTTCCGCTAAGTTGTTGGGTTTTTTTTTTTTCTCCCCCCCTTTCCTCTTTTCCTCTCCCGGCTTGAGGGAAGATGTGGATCTGGATACGCTGAAAGCCTAGGTGAGGATTTGATGAGGATTTTTTTGTTGCTGCTGATGCTGCTCCTGCTGACGCTTCCGCTGCTGCTGCTGTGGCTGCAGTCGCTGCTTCTTGCACCTCTGGCTTTTGCAAACTGGGGGCCCAGGAGCTGCACCCAGGGGTTTTATAAGCCGTTCTTATCGGTCCTTAGGATCAACGACCAATCAGGTCCCTCAACTGGTCTGGCTAGCCAATCGGAGGGCACGCTCATTGGGCTGGAGCTATTTGACTTCTTAGAAATATTTTCCAGCAAATTAGAAGTACCTGCTGCCAATGTTTCATATGTATGTGTGACTGTGTGTGCATAGATGTGTGAAAAAGCTATTTTCACAGAATTAAAGGATAACTTTGTATTGCTTGAACTAAAGGAAAATCATAGGACAATCTCAGCAAGGTGCTTTGGAAATCTATCCATCTTTTTAGAAAAATGAGCTGGGGGGATGGGAATGGGCAGCGAGTGCAGGATGGGGCGTGTGCTCTCTGCGTTTTCATTCAACCCCGTTGTAGCAATTTTACTCTAATTTTAATAGCACATTCTCTGTGTTGTAATCTACGTACATGTTACCTCCCCATCTTCTCAGCACATACGTGTTTGCAGGTCTGTGATGCATTTTGGCTGCGTGTGAGAATCCTGAGTTCTCACTCACATCTAGGAGCCTTCAAGGAGGGACATATGTGACTGAAAAGGCCCTGATGAACAGGGACAGCTCTGAGCTGTGATCCCAGCTTCCCTACTGCTTAGCTCTATGACCCTGTTCCTTTCCCTTGCTCTGCCTTTGTTTCCAAAAATGTGTAAAGTCAAGGTTGGGGTTTAGCATTCCGTGGGCCTCTAACACTGTGATTCTCTAGTAACACAATGAAATGTGACTCCATCTCTTTAGTCGCCATCAGGATTGCAAACTCCAGGACTATTAGTTATCATAGGTACCTGCATACACACCTCCATACACTACACTCAGCAGCGAGACCTTGTGGATGCCTGGAAAACCAATGAACTGTGTGTTCAAGCCCAGCAACGTCATAGTCACATTGAAACAATAAGCTGGCCAATGCAAGCCTAAACCCACTGGGGAAACCAGTTCATTTCTTGGGGGTGGGAGGTGGGGATGAGGGTGGCAGGACTGGAAGAACAGGTACAAAAAGCCCAGAATGTGTAGGAGAGAAGACTGATAAGCTCTAAACTTAATGGGAATATTACAGTGGCATCACAAGTCATGCCTAGTGTAGAAGCTCCTATATTCTTACAAGTGGGCTGTAGCCAAGAGTGAAGCTTGTCCCTAACTTGTGAAGGAGGTGAATAATCCAGGGCAGGATTTATCAGGGTAGAGAGGTGGTCCTTAAGGGCTGGGTGAAGTGAGGGGATTAAACAAAGCAAAAACAAAATGAAACAAAAAAACCTTAAAAATTTTCAGGAGGTAAATGAGAAAGGGCCATTGGAGATTCACACAGACACAGGCAGGATGATCTTTCAAAGAAACAGAGCCAGCCAGCGGGTTCAGGTTAAGTGCTAAAACCTCCCACAAAGGTTGAAGAAAGAGTGCCAACTCTATTAACTACAAACCAAGAATCAGCTCTATGTGTGTGGGGAGTGGTCTTGCTGAGTGATTGTAGCCACCCTTGCAAATAAAAGGGCTGTCTGGAAAGCATAAAGAGATAGAAAAAAATAGGTAAAGGGAATATCTAAGAAAAAGAAAGAACTTTCTAGTTTCCATGATATAGTTAGCACATTTCAGTTTTTATTAACTAACCTGATTGCTATTTCTCAAGTATGGTCTAGGCTGAGTGAGTAGACCATAAGAGGTCAGCTGGGAGAGTAAAAGAGGAGAGATTCAGAGGAAGGAAAAATAATGGTTCTTGTCATTGAGGTGCTTGCTGTCAAGTTTGGGAGATGGTTAACCTCAGTCCTATGTCCTGAAGGTTCAGGATGTTAAAACCTTGCATGGTAAGAGAAGGGCATGGTCCACATTGGCTGGAGCTGTGGGGAAGGCTTCATGCAAAGATCTTCAAGGAAGGATCAGCAAGGGAAAGATGCGAACTGGTGTTATTTATTGCTTTTTAAGAATTTCGGGAAAAGCCATGATACTTTCTTTCTAAAGAAGGTCATGATCTCGAAGTCTCAGCGGCTCATCTCATTGTTTTAGGCAGTTGTATGGTGGTATATAGAAGAGCTGAATGTCCTCTTCTAGAAATAGAAGAAGAGGACGGATGCATGAATTTCCCCCCTAGGATCTTGGTTTCTGTTCCTCAGCATTCTCTGCCTCCTTCACCATTCTTCACCATTAAATGCCGTGCTGTTGGTTTCTCTCATTGGACTTGCCCCGTGTTGGCCTACTGGCTTAATGGAGTGACGGAGACTTCCTCCCTGCCATCCACATTCTTTTTCTCTCACGTTCACAGAGAACACATGGTCCCACAAGTGTCAGGATGTACGTTGTGCTTTCTCTGATGTTAACTTATCGTTCTTGCTTACTTCTTTACCTTTTAGTCATGTGCCTGGACGTTCATTACTGGGTGTGCAAAGTGTCTCCCAATGACAAACAGATAAGCTGTCATCTGAGGAAATCCACTAGTGATCAGCTATATTGGTTTGCATGTAACTAATGTCAGTGTGTTTGAGAACATCAAAGGATATCGTAGCTGGAGTCTACGCAGAGACACCTAATGTCAGGTTTCTTCCCAGGAGTTCATGGATATTTGAATGTCCACAGTCATTGAGTTCTGTCTTGAACTTTAACATGGCAATGATAGAAGAGCCTTGGAACTCTGAAGGGGATGTCCAGTTCCTTTGTAGCTTCTCCTGGGGGTGGAGTGGGCGTGAGTGAATGCCAAGGAGTTTAAATATCAGATTTCAGAGTTCAGATTTTATCCTGCAAGTAACAGGGGCCAGCAGGGGTTCTTGAGTAGAAACTGTTGAATGATGTGTTGAGATTATTGTTTGGAGAAATCTTTTTATGCTACTTAGGATAGTTTGGAGGAAGAAAAGAATAAAAGTTATAGAAATAGTCAGTAATATCAGTATGTGTTGATGAGACCCTACACAACTATGGTAGCAGTAAGAAAGGAAGTGAGGAAAAATAAGAGAGTTATTTTAAATGAATGGAAATTCTTAATTAACCTAAGGCCTCTATTGGAAAAAACCTTTTTCCCAGTTTCATGACAATGGAGGTGATGTACATTCCTTCTTCTTTTATTGGTTCTGACTTCTAGTTGACAGGACTCTAGCACCTCTATTAGGCAGGCACTGCCTGGCATTCTGTTAAGGTAGCAGACTGGACTGACCAAACAAAACCTTGACCGGGCTTTAGATAGATGAAGAACCCTCCCAATCCTGGCTCTGTGAGTTGGAGGTGCCCCCAGGTGCATGGTGGGAGGGAAGGGGAGCTTGTCACTGCCCTGGAGTAAGGAAAGTGCAAAGAAGTGAGTGGGAGAAGCTGCCAACACCTGAAGCTGGGGTGGGGTGGGGAGGGTGATGCCCTGGCTGTGCCCGTGCAAGGCTGGTATGAGTTCAATGAGAACATTAAGCCAAAAATCTCCAAGGCTTTGTTGCATTTGGCTAGTTTAAGGCTAAGCAGCAAGCAGCTCTATGCCTTTTTGCTTAGAGGAGACCGGAGTGTGGTGTCTAAACATTTCTTTTGCTGTTAACAGAGCACAAGACCCATCTGGGTTGGTCTGATATAGAGACCAAGGTTGGAGTGACATTGTCATTCTTTTTCAGGAATTCTGGCCTGACCACACTGCTGGATTATTGAGTCATGCCTTCCTAACCTAAAAAAAAAAAAAAAAAAAAAAAAAAAAAAAAAAAAAAAAAAAAAAAAAAAAAAAAAAAAAAAAAAAAAAAAAAAAAAAAGGAGGAAGGGAGAGGAGGAAGATGAGGGAAAAATTTCTTTTCCATTTTATATGAAGAAGATACCAGGTTTTTTGTGTGCAGTCTCAACTATCTGTGTGAATCCTTGCCCCTTTACTTGCCTTAAATTGCTTTAAACTCTGCTAAAGAAAAAGAGTGAGAGAATAGAGCAGGAGGGTGAGAGCGTAACCCTCTCCCCCCTTCCCCGGGGTTTGTGGAGGGTTACTGAGTGCCTGGCAAGAGGGCAGGTGTTGTGGGAAATGCAGGGAAATGTTTGACCTTTCCTTGCGCTCCACGAATTCCCAAGCTGTTTCTTAATGCATGAATGTTACATTTGAGGAAGAATGTCTGTTTTCTGGAAATATAATACAGCAAGTGGGTTGGAATCGAGTTTACAGGTTTGGATTCAATTAACATTTACAGGGTGTCTATCTACTCTAGGCCAGGCATTACTGCAGATGTTTCTTATCCTGCAAGAAGAAATGCTACCCTGTCTTTCCACAGGAAGAGCTGGGATCCAGAGAGAAGCATGGCTTACCCATGGGCAAGCGAGGAGGGGGGAGCTAGGTCTCCTGAGATTTGCTTATTGCAGAAGTAGCTGGGGTCCTTCAGGTGTGTGAGCACCGCGGTGGAGGAGGGAGTACATGCGCCGGGCGCTGCCCCTCGGGGTGGGGGAGGGGCAGGGGGAATAAGCAATAGATAGGCTGATCTGACATGTTTAAACCAGAGCAGGCAAGTTGAAATTAGCCTCTACTCCTGAGAACACCGGCTTCTCTCTCTCTCTTTTTTTCCAGGTATAAGTTACGATGTCACTTTATATCAGGGAGGACAAATTCATAGTCCTAGGGCAGCCTGCAAGTCTTCAGTTTCACACAAGGCTCCTGAAACAAGTATGAAGAGGATGTGATCTGTGTGTCATTGAATCTGCCATTAGCGATAGCCCTTTGGCAGACCTGAAAGGATGTTATGCTGCGGGGACACACGAGGGCGCTCGAACCAACTAACAACGAGAGGTTTCTTGTACATTGAAAAAGAAAAGTGAATCGCGGCCCTGTTAGATTGACCATTGTTTCAGGATGCTTTTTAGGGAGATAACTTATGTTTGTCATCTTGGCCACTCACCGGTAACTTAGCTGGTCAGCTCGCAGACTAGTTTGTCCGGCACATTTGGAAGTTTTGCAGCATATACTGTTCGGTATCTCACCCTGTTACTGCCTGAGGGGGAAACAAGCTGCAGGCAGTTTCGTGAGTATTCTGCCCCAGTGCTGAGGGGAGAGTAGCATCTGTACCTCACTTCAGGACAGATAAGACAGTACATCAGGTAACACATGGGCATTACTTTGAGATCCTTGGTTTAACAAAGGGGTTCTATGTCCTGGTGGTAGTGAGCATTACTCCTCATTAGTGAAGAAAACAAAACGTCTGTGACCCATTTTTCTACTTAGCATTCTTTCTCTCATTGGTCTTCAGACAGAGGTCGAGGCTGAATCACAACTGTTGTCTATTTCTGGCACTTTCGGGTGCCTATTCTATTGCTTGGAAGTCTCCCAGGGGAGTGTGGGAGTTGGGGGCGGTAGGCGGCATACCGGAGCATGATTGCTCTCTGGCTTCTTGGTCCTGCCTCAAGCACCTTTGTGAAGAAGTCCTCTGCACTCTCTTAGATGCAAGAATTCGAGTGTGGCAGGCCTGTCACCCTGCAGACACATGAGAAAGCCTTCCATTCAGCGCTTAATGCAACCCCCTCCAGTTAGAGGTCAGGTTGGCACTCACAGCCAACCCACCTATCATCCCTGGGTGCGTACTCCTCAAGCCCTCTGTTCCTGCAGTGGTGTTAGCACTGTGAGTCTGCAGACGGTGCATGTGGGGCAAGGCATGGCAGCATGCACCTGAACCCGAGGCAGCAAATACACAGGGCTGAACTGTGACCTGTAATGAGTAAGACTGATGGATGATGCCAATGAGTTTGTGAAATAGAAATAAAAACAAAATCCACCCCAACAATCGTGCTGAGGCATCAATCTGACATATTTAACCTAGAGTCAGCTTGTCATGTGCAAAATGCTGTCCAAGTATAAAGAAGTGTCTTGCAGCCATTCTTGAGTGCTACACAAATCTGTTATTACTAGTTTGTTGGTTGAGAATGAGGGATGTGGAGAGGGAGCAGCTTTTTTACAGAGTCGCCTGGCAAGTCAGCAAAGGGGCCAGACTAGGAGATTATAGATTTCTTTACTTGATGTTTGGAAATCTTGCCAAGAAATTTATTATGGCAATCCAAATGCATTTTATAATCAAGTTGCATTTAATATGCTTTAGGCTAGAGTGCAATTAAGATAAACCAGTTCCCGGCTCTGGATGGGTATCATGGGAGTATCAACATATTCCGATGACTCTATCAGAGTAATAAAGTGCAGAATGCAAAGTCAGAATGTAAACTGTAAGGGTTTTATAATGGTAGCAAAAATGGTCACCAAGTGCCATTTTGTTTGCTTTCACGGAACATGGTTTTTGTCAGCTGTTTGGGAAATGAACTCTCTCAGCCCTTTTAAAAATTAATTGTGAGAAAGTTTAGTGCAATAAACAGAAATCCAAGTGCAAAGGAAACATACTCTCTGGCCGTCAGGCAAGCATTTTCTCGCACATGCCATTTTGCATTCTCTAGTGACAATAATAGGAAGGTGGAGGAAGAGGGAGAGAAAAAGCCAGAGCTTTGGAGGAAGTGGGGAAATCCTTAAGGACAAAAATGTCATCAGGGGAGTCGCTGTGCTATGACAGGGACATTTAGCTCAAAGGATGTGGAGCCAGGGAACATCATTTATTTTTTTTGAAAACAAATTTTAATAATATCCATTGGTTCTTTTCATATTTGTATTTATAATAATTTTTTGCATTGTTGTCATTCATTGTTTGTAACTGTTTCTCTTCTTAGATTAACAAAGGAAGGGCAGTTTCCTGTGTGTGTGTGGTGTGGTGTGTTGTGTGCCCGTTGGCGGGGCGCTTATTCTTCATTTGATGTTTGGATCACTCACAGCAGACTTTGGAAATGCGGAAGACAATGAGAAATGAGCCACACAGTTCAACTCAAACATTAGAAGTGAGAAAAGAGTATTTCTTTTTATGATGTTAAACAGACCTTGAAAAACAGATTGATTTGAAGGAAGGGTCAATGTTTTGGTATTTTTTAGTCATAACTTCTCTCTCTTTATTTTCTCCAAGAAGTAGAGAAATGAACTGATTGTTTAGACTTATTCTATGAGTCTTGATGTCTTTCCAGACCCTAGAGAAAGACACAGAGATACAGAATCATGTTGCTTATGACTCAGTTGTCCTCATGCACAAGCTCCTCTTCTCAACCTGGCTCCCCCCAAGCTGGAGTGAGGGACCTGAGCCGGGTGTGAGGAGCTGCCTCCTGTCCCCCAGTCTCTGTCCACCCAGCTCTGATGGTTTGTACCTCTTCTAGCCTGTCTCATTTCAAACAAATGAAATCTTTTTAGAAGATCTTTAGTCCTCATACATCTTCCCCCACACCCTTTAAAATGTTGCCTTTTGCCGTGAACTGGAAAGAACCACTGAAGCCTACAGCTCCTTTTAGAAGCCATGAATGCAAAGCCATCAGCTGTGAAATAGGGGCCTTGAATGGCTTTTCACAGGGTGGCAGCAGATTTGCCGAGAAGGAGCTGCCCTTGCTGCAGGGTTCTGTGGCTATTGCCGAAAAGGATTTGGCACATGGTTAAGGATCTACACCCGCAGACTCCTTGGGCACTGTGGGCTTGTGGAAGGTCAGGGGGACCCCAACAACCTCACCCTTAAGTGACTGAACCAAGGCTGCACTCATGGTTCTTAGTTGAAATATCTTCAGCCCCAGGGTGTGCGTGCATTTGTGTGTACATCATGTGGTGTATGTACTCGGTTTAAAGGTAGGGCCCTTATCGAGGTCACCAGCAGCCTAGGAAACTGCTAGGCTCTCACTCTAACGGAGCCCCTGAATCATAGTATAACAACCATGTCACGATGCACCCACAGTCCGTGAAAATATATTTTTATGTAATGATATATGATGTGTTGAACAGCAGTTGACCATTTGGCATAATGTTAGATTTTGTAGATGTTTACTTAAATATCTGTTTCAAACTTCCTACTGCAGTTTTTCTTTTGGAAGCAGCAAATTTTCTCCCCACTTCTCAATCATCTTTAGGAGCTTGAAGAAGTCAGAGTTACTGGGCACCCTATGATGCTGACAAGCCTGGGGAGAGCAGGATGGCAGGCTCTGCAAACCGAGGTGGAAAGTAACCATATAGAATGGTCTGAACACAAAATTCCTAAGTAAGAGCAGGTTGTGGTGGCTAGTCACATTCTAGGCTTGGAGATGCCTCAGCAAATGCCAGTCTTGACCTCATATGAGCTTGTCTATTGTTTTTTGCATCAAAGGGAACATACCTTTGAAATGTAAGAGAAATGTCCTTTTCCAGACCTCTCAACACTGCCGGGCACCGGAGCCGAGGCCACAGATCTCCTTGCTGTTGTTTGTGGCCTGCACTTGTGCTGTAAATGTTGGTTGTTCACTATCCTATACTAGCCAATGTGAAAGAACTGTGTGTTCCTCTCCATTGTCTAGTTACCCAATCCCAGAGATTTCCCTGTTTTGCCTTCTCCCATCTCCTTAATCTTCCACTAATGGATTTCATTGTCAATACTCTTTATTTCTCCTCCTTTTATTCTAATGTATAAAACCAGCTGCAAAACTTCCATTCTCTCAATCTGCCGAGACTTTGCTTCCCAAAAATTGTCACTTTGACTCAAATAAACATTGATATATTCTCTACATGTTTGGATGCTCCTTACATTGACAGTCCTATAGTGCTGAATGAACAAGTTGCTTCTGAGCTTTTGGTTTAAGAAGGAATTATCAGACAGGACCCTGAGATCTATTCATTTAAACCAGCAGTTCCAAGAGGCAACTGTTCTATAAAATACACCAAGAAAAAAAAGGACCCCATGCTCAAATGCATTTTTGCGGGGGTGGTTTTCCATGAGCATCAGCATATTAAGGTCACTCAGAAATCCTACAATAGGAAAGCTTTTAAATTGTATAATTTAATGTTTCTCAAATATGTTATTCAGACAGCATTTTAAAAAATAGGTACTGTTTATTAGTGTCCTACAGGACTAGTGTTCCTTGCAACAAACTTTGGGAAATGTTGCTTCTAAACCCATTGGCTGCCACTGGCCTTCTCTGAGTTTCCCTGGGTGCTGCTGCGAACCAGCTTTATTATCCCCACAACCTCACGCTCCCTTCTTTACGGCTGGATTCTTGGCTAGACCCACCATTATGTGAGTATCTACAGGACTTCCTGGGTTGGATATATCTCATTTAATCTTCACAACAGGGTATAATACAGCTATTATTATGCCTGCTGTACCTATAAAGAGAGTGAAGTTCAAGGAAGCCCCATCATTATGAAGTTGTATCTTGGTTCAATATTGGGTCTGTCTGAACCTTAAGAACACGATTCTAACAAGTGGTGTTCTGTAGAAGAAAACTAAAACACATTATTCAGACATAAGTATATTTAGGAAAACAGTTGAAAGCATGTGTCTGTCTTCAGGTTCCTGAAAACTCTGCCTTTGGCCTATCAAAACTTTTCCAAACTCACCATTGGAGCAGAGTTGGGAGGGAGGAGCCCAGGCTCTCCTGAATGGCATTTCTCTTCCAATTTGGTTGTCCCTATTGCGACCAGTGATTTGGGGTTGTCAGGCCAGCCTGCACCCAGACATTTAGGAGGGCTGGGATTTGGGAATTTTTCTGCTTCTGGTAATCGCCGCTGGCTCCTTCAGTTTGCTCTGGCTATCTGAAATACTACAGCTAAACCGCACCATCTAGGCTGCCCTTATCTGTGTCCCTTTCGTTGTCCCATTGAAATTGCTCCTGCTGAGCCTTGCTTCTCACTAGGGCTTGGCTCAACCTCTGACTGAAGGTTAATTTCTTGCCTTGAAAAAGGGGAGGAGGAGCACAATGGCTGCTTTGATGAGTCTGGGAGGGTGCAATGACTTTCTTGTCTTTCTCTCTACTTAAAGAAAAGATCTTTAGAGTTTCTGCTATTACTGCTGCTCACTGGAGGAGTCCCAGGTCCTCACTGCTCAAAACTTCTGGGGAAATTCTAAGCTTATGCCTTCCCCATCAGTATGTAATGTAGTGGATGTACACCTGGTAAAAGTTACAAGACCTAACTCTGTAAAGCACCACTTAAATAGAAGGGCATCTGTGTGCTCCTGAATAGTTGTTTCTCCACTAGTGAGTTGTTTCATCTGGATTATAAGGCTATGCATAGTTATGGCCTTCCCATGTGTCTTTTTTGGGAGAGTTAGGGAGGGAACAGAAATTTGTACATATATACTCTTTAGGACTTATAACTGTATGAAATGGCAAATTAAAAATCCAAGTTATTAAAATTGAAAGGATTACTCATGTTGTTTTATTTTTTTCCTTTATACTATGTCTAAGTCAAGAACATCATCCAGGATAGGGAGAAACTATGTTAAATATTAAATAAACATTTGATGTGTTAGGAGGAAAAAGGTCCAGCCACACTCTCATGTATAACACTATATTCCATCCTCTGTTGACATCACTAGTTTGCTTGAGTGGCAGTTACAGGCTAGCATAAACAAGTAGTGACCAACATGCTAAGTGTTGCAACTCAAAAATTCAAGACATGATCAGAATGAACCTGGGAGGGTGGTCAGAGAAGGTTTCCTACATGAGGAGGCATTGAAGCTGAAATCCAAACAATAACCAAGAGGTAGTCTGGCAATTATGGGGCTAGTGGGGGCCAAGGGTAAGGTTGTGCAACTCTAGGGATCACCAGTGGTAGCCGATGTGCTCTGTGTTTGATGCCCTCTAGTTATTCAACCCTGCTCTGAAGTGTGTGAAGCAGGAGCAGTTTCTAGTAAGAAGGAGCCACATGCATGGCCATCCAGTGATGAAGTATGATAGGTCCAGGGAACTGAAAAGTGTCCATTATGGTGAAACTTAGGGAGAGGAAGAGCGATATTAGATGAGACCACAGAGGTTGGATGGAGCTAGATCAAGCATGAGTTTGTGGTCTAAGTTAAGATTTTTCAACTCTTTCCTAAAGCAATTTTCCTAAGGGAATTTAGAGGTTTAAGAAAGCAAGTGTTGTTGGTAAGATCTGCATTTAAAAAGTACATATTTCATACAACAGTATAAAGAGTAGATTGGTTGAGAACTAAGGTAGACTTGTGTACACTAATCGCAGATGAGTGATAATATGATGTTTGGACTACAGTAATGTACGGTTGGAGGAAAAGGAATGGATCCAGGAGACACGCAGTATATTGAGTCAATAGGGCCAGATAATCAATGCTTGGGGGTGGGTGCATAGTGAGGAGAGGGGGGTGGGAAGATTCAAAGATAATTTCTGGGTTTCTGTCTTAAACTGGATGGATGAGGGTGACATTTACTGAGAACATTTACTAGTGAGTTTTTTTGTGTATGAATGCAAAATAATGACCTCCATTTTGAACTGAATCAAGATACTAAGATGTCTAATGGGAGAGTTTGAGTAGGTAGTTGGATATATGGATCTAGCCATCAGAAGGGAAATCTGAGCTAGAGTTACAAATTTGGCCCTTGTCAGGGTGTAGAAACCATGGCAGTGCTTGAGATGATTTAAATATAAAGTGTGGAAATCACACATTAAATGGTTGGGTAGAGGAAGAGGTGGTTACAGAGGAGATTTAAAAGGCAAATCCAAAGAGAGGAGAGGGTGCAGTCAGCATAAGCCAGGGAAGAGAGGGTTTCAGGAATAAGGAAACAGGTGAGTGCAGTTGAGAGATCAAGGGTATAATGTAGGATGTCTTCAGCTGGGTGTAACAGAATCTGATTCAAACTTGCTTTAAACAACAGGATATGTACTGGCTCTTCTAACTAGAATTTAAGAAATATCTAAGGCTTCACGTTCACCTATTCTAATGGCTCTGCTTTCATTATTCTGTATTGCCTTAGGTGTACCCTCCTCTGTGGGTTGGTTCTATTCCTCAGCTATTTCCCTTATGGGGACACAATAATTGCAGTCCTTCTGGTGTCATATTTGTACCTGCTGGTGTCCAGAGGGACAGTTTGTCTCTTCTGCTTGCTCACTGATGAGGGTGAGAAAACACATTCCAGGAGCCCTTGGAACACTCTTTCTGGCTTCCTGGATTCAATTGAGGCACATGCTTATTTCTGAACCAAACCCTGACCAGGAAAATGCCTTGCATTTAATGACATCAATGTGATTTCCTAAAATGATTACTGCTAAGGGGGTGAAGATAAATAGACCAATAAGGCTCATTTCAGAAAACAGGGATGGAGTTAACTTCTCTTGAGGCACAAAACTGGAGTTCTTTTGGGAATGATGAAGAAAAGAATGGATATAGGTTGAGTAACCCCAATGTCCACTGTATCAACATAAGCAAGGGCTGAGAATTATACATGGGAATATTAAATATTTATACATACTCAAAAATAGTTCATTTTTATTGTATTTTTTCTTTTACAAGTTATCCATCCTATACCCTTTTCCACCTCCACCCCCCCACACACAATTCACAATCACCACACTGTTGTCTATGTCCATGAGTTCTTTTTCTTTTTTGCTTGATCCTGATTCTCTCCACCCACTCCCACCCTCCCCAGAGCTGTCAGGCTGCTCTCTATCTATGAGTCTGTCTCTATTTTACTTGTTAGTTCTGTTTGTTCATTAGATCCCACATATGAGTGAGATCATATGGTATTTGTCTTTTTCTGATTGTCTTATTTCACTTAGCATAATGTTCTCCAGGTTCATCCATGCTGCTGCCAAGGGTAAAATTTTCTTCTTTTTTACAAGTGAGTAGTATTCCATTGTGTAAATGTATCACAGCTGTTTTATCCATTCATCATCTGATGGGCTCTTGGGCTGCTTTCAAATCTTGGCTATTGTAAATAATGCTGCAATGAACATAGAGTGCACATAGTTATTGAGATGTAATTGACCTACATTACATGGCATATAGCTAACCACGACCATAATCGGGATGAAGAACTCACCCATAACCATGAGGTTTTCTCATGACCCTTTGTAATCATCCCTCCTGCTTCTCTGCATCCTAGCCCTCCCTCCTTGTCCAGTCCGCAGGCAATCACTGTTTATGTCTTCTGAGGAATTTATCCCTTTCATCTCCGTTGTCTCATTCATTGGTATGAAGTTGTCTGCAACTGTCCCTTTCCTTTTACCATTTGCAGTATCTACAATGATGTCACCTCTCTCATTGCTGTTATTGGTTACTCGTGTCTTCTCTCTTCTGTTCTACATCATTCTGTCTAGAGAATTCTTCACTGGATTTCTTTGTTCTTTTTTTATAGGTCTTCTATTGGTTATTAAAAAATGGACAGGAAGAAATAGATCAGGTTTAGATACCCAATTAAAGAAAGTACCTCTTCAGTCACAACAGTATTAATAATTCTTTTTAAAGCATTAAATTACTTTATATAAGATAATCATTTTCAATTGTGAAAAATTTGAAGGATGCAAGATTAGAAAATAAAAATTAAAAGTCCTACTTTGTTTCTCACATTGGCCTCTCAGAGATTGTTTTCTATAGTTTGGTGAATGTTCTACACAATGATCTCATTGTTTTAAAATTTAAATGGGATTACATTGCACATATTACTCTATAATTTGCTTTTTTCCTCCAAAAACATTTTGTAGACACATTAACATAATTATATAGAGATAGACATCATTTTAAAGCTGTTTTATATAATTAATGTCCAAAATTTATAATGAATTCCCTAATGAGAGGATATTTAGCTTGTTTCAATTTTTTCAATATTACAAACTATTCTATATCATTTTCAATGCCTTTTTGGGCACATACAACCCTTTCTTTTATTATTATTATTTATTTTTTAGAATACATTTTATTGATTATGCTATTACAGTTGTCCATTTATTTCTCCCCTTCATCCCCCTCATCCCTGCACCACACCTTCCACCAGTATCACCCACCCCCTTAGTTTGTGTCCATGGGTCATTCATGTAAGTTCTTTGGCTTCTCCATTTCCCATACTATTCTTAATATCCCCTCTGTCTATTTTGAATCTACCATTTATGTTTCTTATTTCCTTTTTACCTTTTCCCCCATTCTCCCCTGTCACCTTTCCTACTGATAACCCTCCATGTGATCTCCATTTCTCTTATTCTTTTCCTGTTTGAGTTGTTTGCTTAGTTTGATTTTGGTTTTTAGTTTCAGTTGTTGATAGTTGTGAGTCTGCTGTTATTTTACTGTTCATAGTTTTGATCTTCTTTTTCTTAGGTAAGTCCCTTTAACATTTCACATAATAAGGGCTTGGTGATGATGAACTCCTTTAATTTGACCTTATTGGGGAAGTACTTCATCTGCCCTTCCATTCCAAATGATAGCTTTGCTGGATAGAGTAATCTTGGACGTGGGTCTTTACCTTTCATGACTTTGAATACTTCTTTCCAGCCCCTTCTTGCTTGCAAGGTTTCTTTTGAGAAATCAGCTGATAGTCCTATGGGAACTCCTTTGTAAGTAACTGTCTCCTTTTCTCTTGCTGCTTTTAAGATTCCTTATCTTTAATCTTGGGTAATATAATTATGATGTGCCTTAGTGTGTGCCTCTTTGGGTCCAACTTCTTTGGGCCTCTCTGAGCTTCCTGGACTTCCTGGAAGTCTATTTCCTTTGCCAGGTTGGGAAAATTTTTCTTCATTATTTGTTCAAATAAGTTTTAAATTTCTTGCTGCTGTCCTTCTCTTCCTAGCACCCCTGTGATTTGGATGTTGGAGTGCTTAAAGTTGCCCCATATGTTCCTAAGCCTCTCCTCATTTTTTTTTGGAATTCTTGTTTCTTCATTCTGTTCCAGTTCAATGTTTATTTCTTCTTTTTGTTCCAAAACATTGATTTGAGTACCAGTTCCTTCCCTTCACTGTTCGTTCCCTGTACATTTTCCTTTATTTCACTTTGTGTAGCCTTCCCTTCTTCCTCTATTTTGCAACCACAGTCAACTATTTCTGTGAGCATCTTGATTACCAGTGTTTTGAACTCTGCACTTGATAGGTTGGCTATCTCTTCATCCCTTAGTTCTATTGTTGGGGTTTTGATCTGTTCTTTCATTTGGGTCATATTTTTTTTTTGTCTTGGTGCACCAGTCTGGATGAATGTTTCTTCTTTAACTCCTTGGTTGTCAGACTTCCATATGGTTCAATTTTCTGGCAGTTCTGGTATTTTTTGTTTTTATGTTTGTTGTTGTCCTTTTGGTTGCATGAGAAGGCAAAATGTATCTACCTACGTGTCCATCTTGGCTGAAAGTCTAACTCTTTCTGTAGAATGTTTCTCAAGGTGAAATTTCTGGGCCAAAAGGTAAGCACATAGAATTTTATGGAGACTGAAATAGCAACCTTTTTTACATGACTTCTTTGAACATTCTGAGAGTATTTCATCCATGCACTCACCAATGCTGAAAACACCAGCAATTAGAAAATATTTGGCATGATCAAATTATCATTTTAATTTATTTTCTAGAGCACCATTATGTCTTTCAGAATGAATCTTTCCCTCTATTTAAAGTTTTTTTTCAGCACTTCCTGCCAAGATGGAGGCATAGGTAGACACACTGTGCCTCCTCTCACAACCAAAATTAAGGACAATAAAAATTTAGAACCAAAAAAACCAACCAGAACAGATAGAAAATTGAATTGTACAGAAGTCCGACAATGATTCACCCAGACTGGTAAGAGGGGTGGAGTCAGCGACTGGTGGAGAGGCATAGTGGCAGAAAAAAGTGGTGGCTAGTGTTCCCAGATGCACAGGTGGTGGTTGGCACACCTCAGGCACACAGGCAGTGGTTACCCGGCATGGGGAGGCAACAAGCAGACTCAACAAGGCACACAAGGTGGCTGACTGAGGTCACACATTCATGCGCAGATAAACCAGGCAAAAACAGGCAGTGAGACAGACTGTGTAATCCAGGACCTCAGTGTCAGGAAATGAAGCCTAAAAACACCGATTGAAAACACATGTGGGGGTTGATGGGCTGGGAGAGACTCCCAGCCTCACAGAGGGGACTGAAATCCAAGAGAGGGTGGAGCAAGGACCATTGTTCCCTCTCTGACCCTGCCCCCACATACAGCATCACAACTCTGCAACTGGGTTGCCCTGCCCTGGTGAACACCTAAGGCTCCACCCCTCATATGTAACAGGTACAACCAGACCAAAAAAAAAAAAAAAAAAAAAAAAAAAAAAAAAAAAAAAAAAAAAAAAAAAAAAAAAAAAAAAAGAAAGAAAAAGAAAAGAAAAAATGGCTTAAACAAAAGAACAAATCAAACCACCAGAACAAACACTTTTAAGCAACTGAGAGATAGCCAACCCATCAGATGCACAGTTCAAAGCACTGGTGATCAGGATGCTCACAGAATTGGTTGATTTTGGTTGCAAATTAGATGAACAAATGAAGGCTACAATAAGTGAAATGAAGGAAAATGCACAGGGAACCAATAGTGATGGGAAGAAAACTGGGACTCAAATCAACAGTGTGGACCAGAAGGAAGAAATAAACAACTAAACAGAAAAGAATGAAGAAACAAGAATTAAAAAAAAAATGAGGAGAGGCTTAGGAACCTCTAGGACATCTTTAAATGTCCCAACATCTGAATTATGGGGTACCAGAAGTGGAAGAGGAAGAGGAAGAGCAACTAGTGGAAAAGTTATTTGAACAAATAATAAAGGAGAACTTCCCCAATCTGGCAAAGGAAATAGACTTCCAGGAAGTCCAGGAAGCTCAGAGAGTCCCAAAGAACTTTGACCCAAGGAGGAACATACCAAGGCACATCATAATTACATTACCCAAGATTTAAATGAAGGAGAGAATTCTAGAAGCAGCTAGAGATAAGGGGACAGTCACTTACAAAGGAAATCCTATCAGACTGTCAGCTGATTTCTCAAAAGAGACCTTCCAGGCAAGAAGGGGCTGGAAAGAAGTATTCCAAGTCATGAAAGTCAATCCAAGATTGCTCTATCCAGCGAAGCTGTCATTTAGAATGGAAGGGTAGGTAAAGTGCTTCTCAGACAAAGTCAAGTTAAAGGAGTTCATCATCACCAAGCCCTTATTTATGAAATGCTAAAAGGCCTTATCTAAGAAAAAGAAGATAAAAATATGAACAGTAAAAAGTCAGCAAACTCACAGTTATTAACAACCACACCTAAAACAAAAGCAAACTAAGCAAACAATAGAACAGGAACAGAACCACAGAAATGGAGATCACATGGAGGGTTAGCAACAGGGGAGTGGGAGGAGGAGAGAGGGGAAAAAGGTACAGAGAATAAGTAGCATAGACGGTAGGTAGAAAATAGATGGGGAGGGCAAGAATAGAATGAGAAATGTAGAAGCTAAAGAACTTATGACACATGGACATGAACTAAAGGGGGGAATGTGGGTGGGAGGGGGTGTGCATGGTGGAGGGGAATGAAGGGGGGAATGGGACAACTGTAATAACATATTCAGTAAAATATATTTAAAAAAAGAAGAAAAATTTTTTTCTTTTTACCCAAGGACATATTTTCATTATTTTTAGTGAGAGAAGAGTGGGGTGAAGAGAGAGAGAGAGAGAGAGAAATGAGAGAGAAATATCCATTAGTTTCCTCCTGCTTATGCCCTAAGCAGGGATCAAACCTGAAACCTTTCAGTGAATGAGACAACACTTTAATCAACCAAGCCACACTGGCCAGGGCTTCTTTATTATGTTTTTGTTTTCTGCTTTATTTGGATTTTCTACTTTGAGTGCACATTAGCAATTTATTTTTCCTAGAAAAATTGTTCATCTATATTTTCATTATGTTGGTATAAATTTCTCCCTTGTATTACCTTCTAATTTGTAAAATTTCCCCTGTATCTAAGATTAAAACCATTTGTTGACTTTTATTTATTAAAAGGTTATTTATTTATTTATTTATTTATTTTAGAGAGAGGAGAAGGGAAGGAAAAAGAGAGGGAGAGAAAGATCAAGATGTGGTTGCCTCTCATGCGCCCCCTACTGGGGACCTGGCCTGCAACCCAGGTATGTTCCTTGATTGGGAATAGAACTGGTGACCCTTTGCTTCACAGGCCTACGCTCAGTCCACTGAGCTACACCAGCCAGGGTTTGCTGGCTTTTAATATTGCTTATTTTTATCTTCTCTCTGTTGTTTGTTAATCAGACTTGGTAAAAATTTGCTCATTATATTGTTTTCAAAGCACTATTTTTTGTTTTATTAATTCTTCTAGTTTTTTATTCTAGATTACTAATTGCTATTTTTATCAATTTATTCTTTTTGCTTTGAAGATGCTTATTTTCTGTTAGTTTTATAGCCTTTTTGATTAGAAATTTAATTTATTTGAAAGATCTCTGGTTATATAATGCATTAAGTATATTTCCCTGAAAGCTATTTTGACCACATTGCAAAAATTTATTTATCTGGTACACAGATGAATCATTTTTCCCATTAATTTGTAATCTTATTTTGAAATCCCTTTAAAAGTGAATAATTATTTAGATCAATTCTAGTTTTCTAATGGTAGCACTAATATTTTTAAACATATTTTGACTCATGTTTTTTTCTAGTGATGGCTAACATTAATATTCTTCTTCAAGAATATAAATTAGCCTGGCTGGTGTAGCTCAGTGGAATCAGCACAGGCTGAGAACCCAAAGGTCGCAGGTTCAATTCCCAGTCAGGGCACATGACTGAGTTGCAGGCCAGGTCCCTAGTAGGGGTTGTGCAAGAGGCAACCACACCTTGATGCTTCTCTTCCTCTCTTTCTCCTTCCCTTCCCCCTCTCTAAAAATAAAAAAATAAAATCTTTTTAAAAAGAATATTAATTAGCATTCTACATCTTTTGCTTTTTCCAATTTAATGATGTCCCAAATTATCACCTAGAACTTTAGATCCAGATTTATATTAATATTTTAAAGTTACTTGTCAATACTTATTCATTTTAACTATAGGTTTTTATTAGATTTTCCAGTAACCACTATTTATATATTCCATATCTTCCTCTTTTTAGGCACATAATAATTTGCTTGTTTGTTTTGATGGAGTAAGTCATTTTTTTCAGAGAGGGTCTCTGATACATTATCTGAATTCTTATGTGCCAAGAACATCTTTATTTTTATGCGTTCAGTATAGCTTGCTCAGATACAGAACTCTTATTCAAAGTCATTTTCCTATAGATCATGGCAATAGCTTTTTTAGTACTTTTTAACATTTTGTGTTGCAGGTGATAATTTTGATGCCTGTTTAATTTTCATTGCATTGATGCTCAGCTATTTTTTTAAAACATTTTTTTTTTCTGGAAGATTTTGGTTTTCCTATTTATTTTAGAGATCTAGAATTTTTTAAAATTTGTCAAGTTTTACATCTTTGTTTTGATTTATAAAAACATTAACATGTTTGAGAATGTAAAAGGCACAGTGAGTTATTTGGTCAAAAACTTCTCTTTCTCTCCCATTCAATTTCTAGCTCTCCCTTTCTCCCTGCAAACAAATGATGTAATCAATGTCTTGTTTATCCTTCTAGAGCTATCTCCCCTTTCTCTCCATGCCATGTGGCAGCATAGTATATATCTTGTTCAATGCTTTTTTTCTATTTAACACCCTGGAGAACAACATACAAAATTGTCGATAAATGTTTTTTGGATATAAAATTCTGGATAATTTTTTTCTCATTAAGCACTTCAAACGTGTCATCTCATTAAATTTTGGCCTCCTTGCTTTTTAGTGATAAGTTAGTAGTCATTCTTAACTATAATAAGTTAGTAGTTCTTTAACTAGGGATGATTTCAAGACACTATTTTTGTTGCATAAGAATGGATCTTTTTATATTTGTCCTGCTTAGAGTTTGCTGAGCTTCTTGGGTTTGCAAGTCATTGTTTTCATCAAATTGGGAAATTTCAGCCTTTATTTCTTCAAATAATTTTTCTGCCCTATTTGGTTCTATTCTCTTCCTGAAATTCTTATTACATATGTTACAACATTTTCTGTTTTCTCATAGGTCCCTAAGGATGTGTTCATTTTTCTCCAATCTTTTCCTCCCTCTATCCCATAGATTAAATAATCATTATTACTCTGTCTTTAGACTAACTGGGCTAAATATCTAAGACGACACATTCACGTGATTAGTAGTTGATGCTGGCTGCCAACTGGAGCTTGGTTAGAGTTGTCAAATAAACCTACATGTGGCCTCTCTGTGTAGCTTGAACTTGCATAGCATGCCAACTGCATGAGTATTCTAAGACAGTAGCTGTGAACAGGGGTGTCCAACCTTTTGGCATCTCTGGGCCGCACTGGAAGAAGAAGAGTTGTCTTGGGCTACACATTAAATACACAAACACTAATGAAAACTGATGAGCAAAAAAAAAGGTTTTAAGTAAATTTACAGTTTTACGTTGGGCCACATTCATATCCATCCTGGGCTGCAGGTGGCCCACAGGCCACAGATTGAATGCCCCTACTAGGGTTTCTTTTAGTCTTGCCTAAGAAGTCCCATAATGTCACTTGTGCTGCATTCTATTTGTCAAAATGTTCTAAGTTCAGACCATGAGATAGTGGTACAGTCACTATGAAGAAGGATGGAGATACTGGTGCAGCCATCTTTACAAAACAGTCTGTCACAACTTCTTTAGTCTTTGCCTGCTAATTATACCATGTGGGCCATCTTGGTTTTGGTTTCTATACATTACCTTTTTCCTTGGTGATATGTTACATTTTCTTCTTTCCTTGTGCGCTTAATAGTTTTTAGTTGAATATTAGACATTTGGAATAACACATTGTAGTGACTGTATTCTGTTAGCTTTCTCTGAAGATTATTGAGGAATGTTTTATTATTATTATTGAGGCAGTAAAATTTTTGGCTGATTGTTTTAAATTTGTGTAATCTTGATTTTGTGCTTTAATTGGGTGGATATTTCCCAAGTCTCAAGAAATTTTGGTAGTCCCCTGTAACAAGATGTATTTCAGCTTCCAAAGTCTCTCCTCCAAAAAGATATTGTCAGGGTTTGGTTGAAGGCATTGTTGGTTCCAGAAAGGCCTGGAGTACATCTTAAATTGGGGATCATCTTTATTCCTAAGGAAAGCTGGTCTGGTAATTCAGCCTGATGGTGGGGTATTGATGAGGATGCTTCACTCCAGCAGAGTCAGAACTCCCTGGCACGGCTCCTTCCTCAGCAGGACTCAGCCGCTGGACTCTCAGTTCTACCCTAAACCTGAAGGACTTGCTATCGGGTGAGACTGGAATGCAATAGTCTTGTTCATTTACAGCCTAGCCCTCATTATGGAGATACCCAACACAGATTTTTGGAGCACCCTCCCAACTCAGTGCATTCTTATTTCTCTCTTGTTACTTTCTCTGTAGAATCCATCAGTTCAACTGCTCTGTAGTCAGATTTCTGTTGTCTCAGCTCAGCGGGATGTCAGGTTCTTCTTACCTCCTGGATTTCCCTTTTCCCAGAAATTGCAGACTTGTCTTACTCGGCCTTAGAAGAATTGCCTTGTATATGCTGTCCTGTGTTACAGTTTCAATGGTAAAGAGACTACTGTAATACCAGTTACACCATTATGGCCAGAAACAGAGTTTCTCTCAGTCTTGTTATTTACAACTCCTCAACTTGGTATTATTTTAGGAAAACCGGCTCCATTCTGAGTTACTATAAAAAATTCTTCCATATTTTTTTCTAGTACTATTTATGGCTTTAATTTTTAAAGATTTTAACCTCTGATCTAAGATTTATTTTTATGATGTATACTATGAAATATGGAGCCAATTTTATTTTCCCTCAAGATGGTTGTCCTCAAACCATTTATTTAAACACTCCTTAATTTTTAACCACTAACTTGAAATGACTCATAATTTATTGTATTTTAACACTTGAAGATATTTTTTGTCTTTCTAGTTTCTTACATTGGACTATCTGTTCATATATGAACATTACTATTTAATTCTAACTTTATAATGGATTTTAATATATGGTAAAGCTATTTCCACCTCACTAACCTTCTTTTTCACAATTATAATAGTTCTTTTTGATTATTTTCCATATCAGCTTGTATTGTTGAAAATTTTCATTGTTATTCATTGTGTTTATAAATTTAGCAAGGAAGGGTTACCTTTGTGATGTCATTCTCTTCAAGAATGCATTTGGCCATTTTCTTTAGTTAAGCATTCTTTTACATCGTTCAGGGGCACATTTCTCATTGTATTCACATACAGGTACATCTCTGCTGTTATTTTTCATATGGATCATTTTTTCTACTGTGTCTTCTAATTGGTAGTTGTTTGTGTATAGGAAGGCCTTTGACTAAATAATACTCCATTGTATGTATCTGCCACAATTTTTTATTCATTTATCTGCCAATGTATCTTCAGATGGTTTTTACATTTTGGGTATTGTGAATAGTGTTGCAGTGAACAGGGGACTGCTAATGTCTCTTTGAGATGCTGATTTCAATTCTTTCAGATAAATACCCAGAAGTAGGATTGCTGGATCAATTTTTAATGTTTTGAGGAATTTCATACTGTTTTCTAAGGCAGCTGTGCCATTTTGCATTCACACTAAGAGTGTACAAGGGTTCTGATTTTTCCATATCCTGCCAAAATTTGTATAAACTTTCAGTTAAGCAAGCTGAATAAGTTCTAGCAATCTGATGCACAGAATTATACCTAAAGCTAACAATAGTGTATTATACAATTAAAATTTCATTAAGAGGGTAGATTTTACATTACATTTACTCTTCACCTGCCACCCCTGGATGTAGTGATCTCAATTTCATTACTATTTATTTATTTATTTACTTACTTACTTACTTATTTATTTATTTATTTATTTATTTATTTAATTTTAGAGATAGAGCAAGAAATATTGATGTGTTGTTCCACTCATTCATACATTCATTGGTTGATTCTTGTATGTCCCCCAACTGGGGAGCAAACCTGCCTGCAACCTCCACAACCTTGGCATATGGGACAATGCTCTAACCAACTGAGCTACATAGCCGGGGCAAACATTGCATTCATTCTTACCACAATAGAATAAAATTTTAAAAAGAGAAAGCCTTTACATAAAATACAGGTATTGTTCTCATTTTCAACCAATTTTTATCAACTTCTTGTGATGATATAGATGGTACGCTTTTAATCTAGCAATATCACACTTGCAAAATTAAAAAGAAATCCACAGATAATAACAAATGGTATTCATCATACTGTAATCACTCCACCTTGAAAAATGAGTAAATAATACAAAATCCTTTTTAGCTTATGTGGCACTTGGAGTTTGTGGGTGCTTTTTACTTCATATTTCTCATTTGATGAGATTGCTGTCATTTGGTTTGTCTTGCCAGGACTTCCAACTTTTCTTTCTGGACAGTTTTTTCTTAATGGCATTCAAGCCAAGCACCTGCTATTTGGAACCCCACTCACCTGAGCAGATCATCAAACATCCCAGAATGATAGTCATGGGCCAAAGGCGATGTGGTCACCAGATATATGCAGTACGGCTGGTGCATTCCTTTTATCTGTAATCTCACATGGATCTCTGGGAAACAGCCTATGTACCTTCACCCTCTTTTCCACTCTTTCAGTGGGATTTGGACCCATTGGCTCTCTAGGTGCTCTGAGTTTACCTGTAGCTACCTGGTCATCTCAGGAGCAGACATCCTGGCTGAGATACCTACACACTCCCAGGTCTGGGCCCCTGGGGCTTCCCCACCTTCGTATTTATCCAAGGAAGGTAAGAACCTGGTTGTCAGCATTCTGGAAATATTGAGGAAAGAGGTCATATCCCATCCCTCTGCTGGAAGTTGCTTTCTAGAACCCTCTATACTGCACAGAACATGGTGCATAAAAAAAGATAATGGAAGACACCATTGTATAAGAACTGAGGGTGTAGAAATATTGTTTGAGGGGGCAAGTTTCTTCCCTTTGATGTTAATGATGTCAGTGACACAATTTTCTCTAACTATTGCTACTGTTACTGTCACACTTTTATGACTTCAGACCTGAGGGTGTAGTGGATGTTAGAAGGTTCAGGACCTGGAATAACTCATGTCTCTGAAGGAATAGGGTCATTCTGATGCAGCTGAATACAATGCTTTGCCCCATGTGCCTGTGGACCATGTCTGTCTGCAGCCATTGCCAGGCAGCCCACCCCACACCTTGGCCTTCCACCACTTGGGATTCTATTCCCTTTCTCCTGTGCTTTACAGAGGACTTGTGCATTATGCAAGTTTGAGAAATGGTGGGGTAAAGTATTGTCTCCAGACTAGTAAAATGCTGGTGCGATCGTGGCAGGATCAAAGGTGAATGTAACTTCTTCCAACATTCACCAATGAATCTGTAGATGGTATCATTACCTAGTTTTCTGCACCATAAGATAACAGTGGAGCTTCACATGGGGCCAGCTGAATGTTCATGAAGAGGCTTACTTGGAATCCAAACCATGAGGCATTTGTCCTAGTCTATTTGGGCTGCTCTAACAAAGTGCCACAGACAGGGTGGCTTATTAAAAACATAAACTTATTTCTTACAGCTCTGGAGTTTGGAAGTTCAAGAGCAAGGTGTTAGCATGGTTACATTCTCATGAGGGCCTTCTTTCTTGTTCAGAGTCAGCCCCTTCTCATTGTGTCCTTAACTGATGGAAGGACCATAGCTCTCTCTTATACCTCTTTAATAAAGCACTAATTCTATTCATAGGAAATTATGCATCTACCAAAAGCCCCCCCCCCAACTAATACCATCACTTTCAACATTAGGATTTCAGTATTTGAATTTTGAGGGAGACAAGCATTCAGAGCACAGCAGTGCTCAAGAAGAGAAATTTAAAAAATAGCAAAATGCAGGGAACAGTCTTCTGTTAATTTCCCCTTTGTACAGGCCTAATTTAGCAAAGATTTAATTAATATAAGAACTTATCATGACTGTACGTGGACCTTTGTTGGTGAAGCTATTTTTTAGCCCTCCATACTCACTTTCATCCTCACCTGGTGCTCAGGTGAGCTTGGTGGGCCTCAGTTTCATTCTCCTTTTTACTCTTCACAGCATTGTTTTGGCAACACTAATATGGTTATATCATCATTTTACATATTTTTAAGTATTTTATTGATTATGCTATTACAGTTTTCCCAATTTTTCCCGCTCTATCCCTCCTCCACCCTGCCCTCCAACCCTCCAGCATCCCACCCCCCTTAGTTCATGTCCATGGATTGTACACATAAGTTCTTTGAGTCCTCTGCTTCCTATACCATTTTTTATCTTTCCCCATCTATTTTATGCCTACTAATTATGCTGCTTCTTCCCTGTACCTTTTCACCCCTCTTCCTCCCTTCCCACTCCCTGCTGAACTCCCTCTGTGTGACGTCCATTTCTCTGATTCTATTCCTGTTCTGGCTGTTTGCTTAGTTTTTGTTTTTGTTGTTTTTCTTTTCCTTTAGGTTCATTTCTTAATAGTTATGAGTTTGTTGTCATTTTATTGTCCATATTTTTGATCTTCTTTTTCTTAGATAAGTCCCTTTAACATTTCATGTAATGAGGGCTTGGTGATGGTGAACTCCTTTAACTTGACCTTATCTGGGAAGCACTTTATCTGCCCTTCCATTCTAAATGACAGCTTTGCTGGAAAGAGTAATCTTGGATATAGGTCCTTGCCTTTCATGACTTCAAATACTCCCTTCCAGCCCCTTCTTGCCTGTAAGGTCTCTTTTGAGAAATCAGCTGTTAGCCATCTGGGAACGCCTTTGTAGGTAACCATCTTCTTTTCTCTTGCTGCTCTTAGGATTTTCTCTTTGTCTTTAATCTTGGGTAACTTAATGATGATGTG